>SSNR01001006.1:6322-22932 GCA_006937965.1 Callopanchax toddi
ACACGCTGAAGGTCCTGCCCTGGAAACAGGTCAGCCCAGTCACACACCTACTAGTAATACTACTAGTAATACTACTACTACTACAAAACTACTAGAAATACTACTACTACTACATAACTACTAGAAATACTACTACTACTACATAACTACTAGAAATACTACTACTACTACATAACTACTAGAAATACTAAAACTACTACTACTAGCTTCTACACGCTGAAGGTCCTGCCCTGGAAACAGGTCAGCCCAGTCACACACCTACTAGTAATACTACTAGTAATACTACTACTACTACATAACTACTGAAAATACTACTACTACTACATAACTACTAGAAATACTACTACTACTACATAACTACTAGAAATACTACTACTACTACATAACTACTAGAAATACTAAAACTACTACTACTAGCTTCTACACGCTGAAGGTCCTGCCCTGGAAACAGGTCAGCCCAGTCACACACCTCTAGTAATACTACTAGTAATACTACTACTACTACAAAACTACTAGAAATACTACTACTACTACATAACTACTAGAAATACTACTACTACTACATAACTACTAGAAATACTAAAACTACTACTACTAGCTTCTACACGCTGAAGGTCCTGCCCTGGAAACAGGTCAGCCCAGTCACACACCTACTAGTAATACTACTAGTAATACTACTACTACTACATAACTACTAGAAATACTACTACTACTACATAACTACTAGAAATACTACTACTACTACATAACTACTAGAAATACTACTACTACTACATAACTACTAGAAATACTACTACTACTACATAACTACTAGAAATACTAAAACTACTACTACTAGCTTCTACACGCTGAAGGTCCTGCCCTGGAAAAAGGTCAGCCCAGTCACACACCTACTAGTAATACTACTAGTAATACTACTACTACTACATAACTACTAGAAATACTACTACTACTACATAACTACTAGAAATACTACTACTACTACATAACTACTAGAAATACTACTACTACTACTACATAACTACTAGAAATACTACTACTACTACATAACTACTAGAAATACTACTACTACTACATAACTACTAGAAATACTAAAACTACTACTACTAGCTTCTACACGCTGAAGGTTCTGCCCTGGAAGAAGGTGAGCCCAGTCAGACATCTACTAGTAATACTAATACTACTAGTACTACTACTACTACTGCTACAAGACATGAGTGACGCTGTGACGTCTGAGTGACGCCGTAACCTCTGAGTGACGCTGTAACCTCTGAGTGACGCCGTAACCTCTGAGTGACGCCGTAACCTCTGAGTGACGCTGTAACCTCTGAGTGACGCTGTAACATCTGAGTGACGCTGTAACCTCTGAGTGACGCCGTGACGTCTGAGTGACGCTGTAACCTCTGAGTGACGCTGTAACCTCTGAGTGACGCCGTAACCTCTGAGTGACGCCGTAACCTCTGAGTGACGCCGTGACGTCAGAGTGACGCCGTAACATCTGAGTGACGCTGTAACATCTGAGTGACGCTGTGACGTCAGAGTGACGCCGTGACGTCTGAGTGACGCTGTAACCTCTGAGTGACGCTGTAACATCTGAGTGACGCTGTGACGTCTGAGTGACGCTGTAACATCTGAGTGACGCTGTAACATCTGAGTGACGCTGTGACGTCTGAGTGACGCTGTAACATCTGAGTGACGCTGTAACATCTGAGTGACGCCGTGACGTCTGAGTGACGCTGTAACATCTGAGTGACGCTGTAACATCTGAGTGACGCTGTGACGTCTGAGTGACGCTGTAACATCTGAGTGACGCTGTAACCTCTGAGTGACGCCGTGACGTCTGAGTGACGCTGTAACCTCTGAGTGACGCTGTGACGTCTGAGTGACGCTGTGACGTCTGAGTGACGCCGTGACGTCTGAGTGACGCTGTAACATCTGAGTGACGCTGTAACATCTGAGTGACGCCGTAACCTCTGAGTGACGCAGTGACGTCTGAGTGACGCCGTGACGTCTGAGTGACGCCGTGACGTCTGAGTGTCGCCGTGACGTCTGAGTGACGCCGTGACGTCTGAGTGTCGCTGTAACATCTGAGTGACGCTGTAACCTCTGAGTGACGCCGTAACCTCTGAGTGCCGCTGTAACCTCTGAGTGACGCTGTGACCTCTGAGTGACGCTGTAACCTCTGAGTGACGCCGTGACGTCTGAGTGACGCCGTGACGTCTGAGTGACGCCGTGACGTCTGAGTGACGCCGTAACCTCTGAGTGACGCTGTAACCTCTGAGTGACGCTGTGACGTCTGAGTGACGCTGTAACGTCTGAGTGACGCTGTAACCTCTGAGTGACGCCGTGACGTCTGAGTGACGCCGTGACGTCTGAGTGACGCCGTGACGTCTGAGTGACGCCGTGACGTCTGAGTGACGCCGTGACGTCTGAGTGACGCTGTAACATCTGAGTGACGCTGTAACCTCTGAGTGACGCTGTAACATCTGAGTGACGCCGTGACGTCTGAGTGACGCCGTGACGTCTGAGTGACGCCGTGACGTCTGAGTGACGCCGTGACGTCTGAGTGTTGCCGTGACGTCTGAGTGACGCCGTGACGTCTGAGTGACGCCGTGACGTCTGAGTGACGCCGTGACGTCTGAGTGACGCTGTGACGTCTGAGTGACGCTGTGACAGGCTGCCAGCGCCGTTGTCATGGAGATTATGGCATCTTGTATTCTTCATGTTATGGTGAAACAGTGTGTGAGTAAAGAAGTTGATTGTGTGTATTAACAAAACTTTAAACAAACAAACAGGTTGAAAAAAATCTAAACTTTGACCACAACTTTTTGAAAATTGTGCTGTGAAACCATTTGAGTCATTTTAGGAAGTAAACATCCCAAAAAGCCAGAGTGAAGTCCTGAGGGACTGGTACTGTGTCCTGACCATGGGTCCCCCCACACTGAGTACTCGTATCAGATATTTAGGTTTCCTGTACTCGCCAGAGGAATGGTGGCTGCGTTTTTCCTGACTGACACAGATTTCCTGTAAGGTAAACGACAGCTCACCTGTTCGACCTGGCGGTTTGTAAAACACAGACCTGATCAGGATCCACTTACACTGCTGCTGCTCTGAGGCGTAGCTTTGTTCACCAGCACTGCAAACGTCACCCAGTCGCTGTCCTCCAGCTTCTCCCTCGTTAGGCGCTCCGGTACCTGCGACAGACGGATCAGGCGCCGGTCGGCCATCTTGCGGTCCATCTCGCTGGAGGAAACTCGTGGCTTCCTAAAATTAAAAAAGGGACTCAGAGTGAAGCCCAGAACAAAAGTAAACGACGTTAATCATTCGTTGGTGCTCTGACCTGATCCGTAGGCCTGAGTACTTCTCAACATTGACGTCTTTAGGAAGAGGAGGAAGAGTGGCGCCTTTACACAGTCCTGCTGATGCAGCCAACGTAGGTCTGCTGTGGGAGGAAGGAGGAGAGAGGAGACGGTCCGAGGCCTGGCTGCTGCTCTCTGATGCCTGGAAGGAGCTGCTGAGCTTTACCTCCACATGTGGTTTTCTGTCCTCTGAAAACAAGAAGCACCTCCAGGATTAGCAGAAACATCTGCAGCATTGACTGGACATAGATCTACTGGTGAGTTAAATCAACTGAGGCTGTGGTGAGTAAATGAGGGAAGGCTAGAGTCACCAGGTGAGGGAGCTTTGGGTTGGTGAGCCACTCGAGGTTTCCGTTTAAACAAGTCCACGTTGTTGAGCTGTGAGGAAAAATCAGGGGATTCTTGGAGCTTGGAGCTTCCTGCTCCAACTGGAGTGGACGAAGGTGTCGAGGCTGCCAAGAGACCAGTAGAACGGAAACGATGAAATATCTGCAGTGGTGCTCTGGGTTGTTGAGCAACAAATTCTCTACCTGTTAGTAATTTAGCTGAAACTGTTTTGAGTTGGACCCTGGCCCCTGGTTTGAGACGTGCTGAGCTTCCTGGGGTACTGGTTTTAGTAGTTGGATCCCTCCGACTCGCCTCCAGTTGCTGCTGCAATTTCTGCATCTGCTCCTGCATTCGCCTCAACTCCTCTGAAGGAGATGTAAAGATGAAAAGAAAAAACACAAAGACTGAGACAAACTCCACTCTGAACTAACCAGACGCTGATTTAAAGGTCATCAGGGTCAATCTGAAGTGAATTTATTTATCTACAGTAAGGACCACGCCCACTGGTGACTAGGGCTGGGTATCGTTAAATACTTATCGATACTACTACTTTAACGATACCTGGTGTTCGATACCGGTACCTTAACGATACTTTTTTCGATACCTATATGTATAATTCTTAGAGAGAATAACAAGTACTTAAAGTTTTTTTTTAATTAAACAAAAAAAAACAGTTTTATGTCATATTGATGCAATTATTATTATTATTATGTATCTCTTCCCTCTGGAACTAACTAAGGCTGTCATTCAATCCATGAACTCTTTCTTTTGTTGTTTTGTTTCTGAAAGGGAAACTGAATATCCAGATTTAAGAGTTATTTGGTTTTTGTTATGGAAAAACAATCAGAAATACAGGAAAACAGATCTGTTTTCATTATTTCATTATTCCCTTTTTGCTAATAAAGAGTACACGGATTCAGGTCGACCAGAAACTAGTGTTACTCTGGAGGTGTCAGGATGGGGGCACAGGAAAACCTGAACCAGAGAGGAGAACCTCCACATCGTCGCTGATAACAGAGCCTTTATGGTCTCTGATAAAAAGTCAATCCTCCTAAATAAAACAGGACGTCTCGTGGCCTCGCTGATTTTTTAAATGCAATAAAAAAACAGCGCATGTGTTCTGCGTCGTCCTGAGGAGCTGCAGCTCCGACGCCTCAGCAGGTGAAAACGGAGCTGCGGGTTAAACGCCGTGTTCAGGTCTGATCTCTTTAACCTGACGGTCCGGTCGGTACCAGAGAGAGTTTAGACAGGAGAGGAAGGTCTCGCTTCGTCTCCCTCCGCTTCTCCAGACCCGGGTCACGGCTCGCGTCTGGCCGTAGCTGTTGAGGAGAGGAGAGCAGAGGGAGGGACTGTTGTGTGTCCCTCAGCCTGTGTGCGCCGATCAGAGCGGGGCTGGAGCGGCGCATTTAAAGGGACATTTTATTGTAAAAGTACTGAAACGAAGTATCGAAAAACTTTTTTTTTCGGTACACGATAGTACCGTGTTACGATACCCAGCCCTACTGGTGACATCACTCAAAAGTGTCTCCAGAAATAGAATGTGGTCCTCTGACTGAACAACTCCTAATGGCTAGTCAAATGAGGAGAGACACTGCTACAGATCAGTGACAAATTAGCAGCTTGATCTAAAAAGTTCCACTGATGCATTTAAACTCTATATTACGTTAGCTAATCTCTACAGTTAGAACACTTATATTACCTGTTAGCTAACCTCTACAGTTAGAACACTTATATTACCTGTTAGTTAACCTCTACAGTTAGAACTCTATATTACCTGTTAGCTAATCTCTACAGTTAGAACACTTATATTACCTGTTAGCTAACCTCTACAGTTAGAACACTTATATTACCTGTTAGTTAACCTCTACAGTTAGAACTCTATATTACCTGTTAGTTAACATCTACAGTTAGAACTCTATATTACCTGTTAGTTAACCTCTACAGTTAGAACTCTATATTACCTGTTAGTTAACATCTACAGTTAGAACTCTATATTACCTGTTAGTTAACATCTACAGTTAGAACTCTATATTACCTGTTAGTTAACCTCTACAGTTAGAAGTCTATATTACCTGTTAGTTAACCTCTACAGTTAGAACTCTATATTACCTGTTAGCTAACCTCTACAGTTAGAACTCTATATTACCTGTTAGTTAACCTCTACAGTTAGAACTCTATATTACCTGTTAGCTAACCTCTACAGTTAGAACTCTATATTACCTGTTAGCTAACCTCTACAGTTAGAACACAATGTCTCTCATGAATATTGCTCGAGACAGAGACTCCGCCCTCTTTGAGTGATGTCACCAGTGGGTGTGGTCCTTCCTGTAGATAAATAACAGAACGCCACCTCAGAATGACCTAACGTCCCTTTAAGGAGTAAAGATTTCAGCCCAAACCTTGTAAATCCTCATTAGTCCGGTTCAGGTTCTCACAGGCACCTCCTTTTCTTCCTTCTGTGTTTTTCTCTTCGTTTTCTATATCATCAACATCTCCAAACAGATCTGACACTACATCTTGTGTGGCCACCCCCTCCTCCTCACTGCCCTCCTTGTACTCTTCATCAGCTTCCTCATCAAACAGGCCGTCCAAGTCGTCCACCTGCTGCTGACCATTTTGAGCTTCGCCAGCATCCTCGCTCTCAGCCAGCAGCGCCGTCAAAATGTCCAGATCGTCCTCGCCTGGGAGAAGACGTTACACGGCCACTGTTAGCTGAGAAACCCAACTCGAATGTGTTTCAGGTTTGATGATACCTACTGTCCATGTTAGCGCTGGTTTCAGGTGACCCAAGCAAAGAATTCTGAAAGATATTTATTACTGCATGTTAATAACAGTCATGGTCCATCAGACATAGCTGGGTTTATGTTTCTGCAATGGTTACAGAGTGATGTTGAGCTCTTCTATGAGGTGTCTGCAGAGTCTGCAGTGATGCTGAACCGGTCTGTGGTGGTGAAGAAGGAGCTGAGATGGAAAGCAAGGCTCTCGATTTACCGGTCGGTCTACGTCCCAATCCTCACCTAACTGTAGCTCTTTCACATAAATCATGTCCTTCCACAATGGTGGAATGACCTACTGAGTGCTACCAGAACAGGAGCATCCGTCCATCTTCAAGACCGAGCTCTTTAGAGCCCCTCTCCTACCCTTCCCCTACTCTACTGCACTCTAACTGACCAAGTGAGGCTGGAGAGCTTCTTCTTCCACTCAAGAACCTTCAGCATCAACGCCCAAAGGATTGTGTTCTCTCCCATCTTCTCTTCTTACATCTCAGTGGGTTTGTAAGACTCCTGAAGTTTGCAGATGACTCCACTGTTATTGGGTTAATCCGGCACAGTGATGAGTCTGCATCCAGACAGGAGGTGGATCAGCTGGTCCATGGCTGCAGTCAGGACCACCTGGAGTTTAACCTGCTCAGACTGTGGAGATGACGGTGGACCTCCAGAGAACACCTCCCTCAGTCCCTCCCCTCACCATCCTGTGTCTACAGTGGACCAGTTCTGGTTCCTGGTAGGGACCACCCGTTCTCAGGACCTGAGATGGTCCTCACACTGTCAGGAAGAAGGCCCAGCAGAGACTGAACTTCCTGTGACAACTACAGCCTCCCACTGACAGGAGCTACTGGTCATCTTCTACCCCGCCATCATCCAGTCTGTCCTGTGCTCATCCATCTCTTTGGCTCAGCCACAAAACAAGACAGGTCCAGACTGCAACGAATAATCAGGTCTGCAGAGAGGATCATCAGGACTGACCTTCCCTCCATCTAAGACTTGTACAGGTCTAGGGTCAGGAAAGGGCAGCTAACATATACTAACATAACAATACTGTATGTGTAGTATTGTATATGTTTTATTTTTAATGAAGCGGACCCCAGGAAGAATAGTCTTCACTAAGGTGAAGACCAATGGGGATCCTTAAATAAACAACACCTCTGTAGACCCTACATGAGCACATGAAACTGAAGTCTACCTCCTGTTGCTTCACACAGTATTTGCATTTAAGCTGATTCTCTTTGTGCACTTCCTTCTGTGCTGGCACTCTATGTCTACACCCTGATAGTCTGACTGCTGTTCTGCCCTCTAAGCAGTTCAGTGTTAGCCTCGCATTGTTACATCCTCACTTCTAAGTCACGTTGTACAAAAGAGTGCTAAATACAGAAAGATAAATCAGAAGACGCTTAAGTTGGAATCATTAGGTCAGAGCTGCACAAAAACCTGTAACAGCGCCCCCCAGTGGTGGCTAACACCCGCTACAGGTATCAGCCTTCAGAACCAGAATGGGGCTCTCTGTTTGGAAACTGGTTTTAGAACACAGACATGTGGAAGTGGCATGATCAGTTAGAGTAAAGATGTGCTGTTCACTGGATATTCCAGGGGTTGTCAAACGTTTCATAAAATCCACACATACGTGCGTGTACACACACACACACATAAAGGAAACGTAAACACGCCTTACCTCGGTAACAGCTCAGCGGTGTCACGTTTATATGCGAGTTTCTGTATATTCCACTACAAACACCGAGTTTTACTGTATCAAACTAACTGATCTGGAGCCGCCTTTTACACCAGAACACAATCTAAACTGGCGCTAAACGAAGGACCCCGTTGTGTCCAAGCTGTGGGAGGTGTCCAAAGATTTGCCTGATTAAAAAGACCAAAACGTATTTAACTCTTAAAAAATGTGTGGAAGCATTATTTCAGTCAATCCATTCTGCCCTTTTTAAAAATTTCGTATTGTTTTATTATAATATTTAACTTTTTAAAAATTGTTTTATAATTTTATTTAATGTATATGTCTTTAGAATGTTTCTACTGTTTAAAATAATCCCATCAATATTTAATTTGTTGTTTTATGTACATTTTCTGTAAACTATATACAATTATTTTAGTTTTCATTTCTTCCAGTCTGTGAGGTCCTTCTCATGGGCGTAAATCCCGGGTGGCACGGAGGGGACATGTCCCCCCCCAACATAATGTTGTCCCCTCCAATATCCCATCAAACACAAATCACATTTTATTTAAAAATTACAGTAACATCAGTTGAAAATACAATACAAGTTGTGCTACTTGGAAACAAACTGTTTGAGATTATAGCACACAAATGGCTGAGTAGTTATCTCAAAAGCAAGAAACAGGCCAAGAAGACATCAAATGTGGAGTACCTCAAGGATCAATACTGGGACCCAAACTATTCAATCTATATATAAATGACATTTGTGAAGTTTCAGAAATATTACAACTAATTCTATTTGTGGACAACAGAAATATTTTTCACACAGGAACAGACATGAAAGAGATGACAGAATCATTAACAAAAGAAATGATTAAACCAAGAACTGGTATCCGTACCTGACATACTGTGTGGAGGTTTGGAGAAACACGTATAAGACTAACATAAAAACCCTGTTCATACTGCAAAAGAGATCCATCAGAACTATCCATAAAACAGGCTTCAGGGGACACACCAATAAACTATCATGGAGTCAAAAATATTAAAATGTGAAGATTTAGTCAACCTAAGAACGCTAGCTGTTATTTTATTACCTATTACCGAATGTAGCGTTACCAAATACGCTATAACCTCTGACCTCTGACCCCTTGACCATCACACAAACAATAATCATCTTTTTCCCAATAACTTGGATTACAATGACTCTTTTATTATGTTTTAACCTGAGTCAACATTCCCAGGTATCCAGATCGTTTTTCCGGAAGACTCCACAGGACTCTTTAGTAATAATAAACTCAAAGACTCCTGATGTCTCCTTCTAAACAACACTTTTAATCCACTGTCCAGAAATGTCTTAATGAGATTAATGCACTTTCTCCTACAGTGATAAGAATGTTTGATCCAGCTTCAGTATTATTTTTACTTGGCTAAAAGGTTAAATCAATATTATTAATGAAATACTTCCTTCATTAAGGGTACTGTGATTTTAAAGGCCTGTGTCATGTGACTTGATAGAAACTCTCTCATTGGTCCACATCAGCACGACTCCATCTTAGCTCTTCACTGCCCGAAAGAGTTAGTTCTCATCTAGACATTGATGAGTGAGGACGCTAGCTGTCACCTGCTACACAGCTCAGCTATTTGCTAAGTTGCCGGCCAGAGTATGAATGAGGAGTGTGAGTGGGTGTACAGCGTCTTTTGTTCATCTATATATGTGCATGTAGGGCTGTGTGTGTGTGTGTGTGTGTGCGTGCATGAGGGTGGGAAGGTGTAATTGTGTCTGTATGAATGGTTATATGTCAGGTTGGGTCCTGTCCTCCTCTCTCCTGGAGCAGCCTAGGCTCCACTCTGATGAGGGCCTATCCCCCCGCCACACCGTCTGCCGGTGGGTGGTGCCTCTGTCCGCTGGCGTGTTGGTGGGTCACAGGGGCCGGGGCCAGGTGGCTGCTGGGCGGGGTCTGGGCCCTCTGGCTCTATCGGGCTTCGGCTGGGGTTGGGTCGCCTTCGGGCCTTGGGTCTCTGGGTCCGGGATGGATCTGCTTGCGTGTGGCCTGCTGCTGGCGATGCCTGTGAGCCGTGGCTGCAGCCCCCTGGGGCTCTGGCGCGGCGGCTGCTGGGTGGCCTCACAGGGTGAGCCTCTACGCCCCTCATTCATCAAATAACTTCAAACTGATTTTTTTCACCTGTCAAAAAGGTGACAGGTGAGGTGGCAGTAGGGTGGCAAGGCTTTCTTTTAGGGTGGGTGGCAGCTGCCACCCTGTGCCACCCCAGTAGATCCGCCCCTGCCGTGCAGAAATAGCACTGCATCCCCACCAGTGGTTTATTTTTTGTTCTTTCTGTGAATCTTTGAGCACTCGGCCTCAGCTCACGGTGACCAGCTCCGGTTCCTCTCCTCAGTGCAGGCTGACTCCATCAAGGCATGTTCTGTGAAAGGCCTCTCTGAGTGCACAAGGGAGGTCAGGTCAGTGCTCTCAGATGAACTGGTCCAATAAACCGGGCAACGAACTCTACACAGCAGACGCGCTGAGTCGAGCTTTTCTCAGAGAACAAACAGAGTAACTGGAGAAAGAAGCTTGAGGCGAGTCTGGTGACACTACAGCTACCGATGTCGGATGAAAAACAGCTAAAGTTTCAAAAAGCTACTGCAGAAGACACTGAGATGCAATGTTTAAAAGACATGGTGGCCAAACATTCAGCGATTAGGTCACATTCACATCTGGACTGATGTTCAAAGGAGCAAAGATCGTTGTGCCAACATAGCTCAGACAGGAGGAAATTCACCAGTCACATTTAGGAATAGTGAGGTGTAAAGAGAGGGCGAGAGACGTTTTGTACTGGCCAAATATGTCAGCGCACATTGATGCGGTTTGTAATGAACACAGGAATAGCAATCCAAGATGGCCCCCCATCCGATACCCAGGGCTCCTGCAGTTTCAAGGAAGCCAATTTTAAGACTTTTTAAGACCTGTTTTAAGGCGCTTTGACCAAATTTAAGACCTTACATTCACGGGATGGGAAAGGGGATGTGACCACCTTAGTTCTGACTAAACCTTTAAATAACAAACATCAAGATAATTGGTCTGCATTATATCTTACGGAAGTGTATTGCATTCACCTGAAAATAATAAAAGCTCTGTTTTACTGAATTAACGAGATAATAACAGCCTTAAGTGACCTAGACCTTCTAGACCCTAGAGGTCTGGTGTGCTGCTGAGTTTCAGATCTTCGTAACCCTGAATTCATTGGGGCCCTAGGAATTTAAGACCTCTGGACACTAAATTTAAGGATTATTTATCATTTTTAATTATATTTAAGGCCTTAATTTTGGAAATGCACATTTATGACCTTTTAAGGCTTTTTAAGGACCTGCGGATACCCTGGATACCACACAGGCCGTGGGACAAAGTGGGAACAGAGCTCTTTATTACAATGGGTCTGAGTTTTTACTGTGCGTGGATTACTTTTCAAAGTATCAGGAACTCATGAAACTCAAGGAAACTACAAGTCGCAGTGACATTGTGGTGATGAGGTCAATGTTTGCCAGACACGGGATACCGGATGTGGTCATTTCAGGTAACGGGCCTCAGTGAGTTCCAGCAGTTTGTGGAAAGCTGGGAATTCAAACACAAATTAAATGGATTTAAAGTGATAATGTGCAACTTTTTCATATTTTTAAATCTTCTCCTTGAGCCAGTCTGTGTTAATCTGACTCTTTACAGAGTTAATGAGAAGTCACTTAGCCCCATCTGGTGGTTAGATCCGGAATACCACGATTACAAGATCTCCGTCTCCGTCACGGTACCCAGGAAGTCACGTGTCTCACGAGGGTTAGGCTAACCCAAAGTGGCTAGCTGTTATGCTAGCTCTGGAGTGTTTTTAGCTCATGATTCCTGATTTTTTCCATCTCTCCCTGCTTGAACACAGCTGATTTCTTTGAAGGAGTAAATAACCGCTCCTGTAGAAAGCTATGAAGGCTGAGGAGACATTTCAACAGGTAGATTTAGGCGTTTAGAAGCTGAAACAATATGCTAACTTGTGTAATGCAGTGATTTAAAACGGACACCAGAGGGAGCCCAAAACAAGCAAAACTACATATTATCACTTTAAAATGTATTAACGATCTGTTACTACGGAAACATACTTCTGACTCAATAAATACCTAAATCATATTTATAACATCATCATTTTGAGAAACCACATTTATAAAGTACATAAAATGAGAGGCATAATGTTCTGAAGTCATAGTGATCTCATAACTAGGAGATGATTTCGACTCGGAGATGAATGACAGGTCACACCACAGGAGTTTATTTCCTCCAGAGAATTACAAACCGTTGTAATCTACAGAGCGCGTTCTGCATGGTAAATATATTAGGTTCTAATAACAGCTCCAAAATGAAAATACTCCATAATAATATTAGACTGCAACTAATTATGAGATTAAAGTTCTTTCCTGGAGAAATATATAGCAATAACTTCATTTTATTTTGAGAAGGAAGACATTATAACTGTGAGTAAAGTGACGTTTAGCTGGAACCCGTCTGCACTAAGGGTGGGTTCTACATGCAAACTCAGACCCCTCCCTCCAAGTCCTGTAGAGATAAACATCACTGAGCTGGTCTGGGGTCTGAGGAGGGTCAGGAGCAGGAAGACTCAGATCAAGGTGCTGATGAAGCCCCGTTCTGGTGACGGAGGTCTAGTTGATGCAGTCCATGATGTGGATCTGTAGGGAGTCCAGGTCTGGGAGGATCTCGTTGCATTTGGGACAGGCGTGTTCAGGAATGTTCCCCTGATGCTGCCAGTCGGAACCTGAGAGAGACAGACCCCGATCGCACGATCAATGCCACCAGCTCACACTAGAGGCTCCGCCCACACCCAGCGATGTCACCGTACCTCTCCCCACCAGACTAGCTCCGGCTCCATGTGGGTTCCCCCCTGACGTTCCGTGTCTTCGCTGCATTTCGTTGAGGGAACGCCTGGAGGACACAGAGGATCAGGACCTTCTAAACCAGAACCACCAAACCCAAGGTCTGCTTTAGGTTAGAGTTAGGGTGTGATGTCATACCGGCCCAGCGAGTCCATGTCATCCTGCAGCTGGTTGTTCTGCTTCTTCACGTACTCCAGCTGAGCAGCCAGACGCTCCTTCTCCTCGTGGAGCTTCTCCCTCGCTGCTCGCTCTGCGTAGAAGTCTGAGGAGTAGACCTCAGCCTGCAGGGAGGACAAAAGCAGCCTGATGATTGGATCAGGAGAAGGATCTCAGCTACACTAAACCGTCTGCTGACCTGAGCCTGGAAGACCGAGATGGTCTCCAGCTCCTTCTCCTTCAGGAACATCTCCTGCTTCATCTCATCTATCTTGCTCTGTTTAACAGCCAGAGCTTCTTCTGCAGCGGTCAGCCGCTGCTGCAGATCCTCTGCCAACTCCTTCTCCACCACCTGGAACTGCAGGATGGGAGGACAGCTCAAAGAGGAGAGATTTGACTTCAATGTTCTCTTATTGCTTCACAAACCCACCTCTCTCTTCTTCTTCTCCTCTTTGAGCTCATTGTAGTCCTCAAACAGCTTGGTGTAGGCGTCCTTCAGCTGAGCCAGGTTGTTCCTGTGATGAGGAATCACACGTTACGTTTCCTCTGAAGTCTGATGACAGCTTCTGTTTCCAGACTCTGATCTCATGAAGAGGACGAACTAAACATCAGATCTGAGTGAAAACATGGTCTGTGTCTGTGCCAACCACAGCTTTAGGTTTAATAAAGGGACAAGTACTCTCACTATAACATTAGGATGCTTTTACTTTGAAAAACAACACCAGATCAGACTGAAACCGAGCGCCATGTAGAGGCTGGCTACTGTTGGTCTTTACTGATCCGATTAAACGTCGGATCAATAAAGCTTTGATCTATTTAACATTTTTAAGAAACTTCAGTTTTTAAATACAAAATCAGATGACCTATACAGTACTCTTAGTGTGAGGTCAAAGTGTTCTGTAGAACAGAGCTTTTCCTCCCAGCAGAGGAGGAAAGCTCTAATGGATGCTAGAGGGCAGCCTGTGGACACATTTCTCTGGTTGTTTTCTTCCCAGTGCTTTTCTATACCATTAGGACATTTTGATTAAAAAAAAAAAAAAAACCTATTTTTCTAAATATATTTTAGAGATGAGACTGGATATGTCTGACCTCTCCTCGTCAGCCCTCCTCTGCTCCAGCTGGTTCTGAGCCTGGACGCTGCCCAGCTGCAGCTTCAGCCGGTCGTTCTCCGACTGCACGGCCTGTTTCTCCACCAGCTGAGCCTTCAGGGTCGCTACGTCCTGCTCCACATCCCGACACCTACCAGAACCAAACAGTCAGTGGAAGATCCTCACCCTGCACCCTCCTGGGGGCGTCCTCCTGACCTGTCCTGCAGGTTCTTCTTCATGCCCTCAGCTTCATCCAGCTTGCTCTGGGCCTGCTGCAGATCCTTGAAGAGCGTCCTCACCTGACACTTCAGGTTCTCCACCTCAGACGCTGCCTGGAAAACGTTCACAAGGATCACAAACAGAAACTAAATGCTTTGGTCACTGGTGCATTGTGGGCTTTTGTAATAACTTATGAACATTTTACAAATGATATAGTTTAAAATCACTGATTTAACTAATCGGATTAAAACATGAGGGTCAGGATCTGTTAGGACGAGCTAATGAGACAACGGAGACGATATGAGGGGAGAGGTCAGCTGGACCTGTGATGGAGCAGGAGGTCCAGAGCTGACAATGGAGGAAGGGGCGGGGCTACACCCTCAGTAGGACCTGTGTCAGGGGGCGGGGCTACGCCCTCAGTAGGACCTGTGTCAGGGGGCAGGGCTACGCCCTCAGTAGAACCTGTGTCAGGGGGCGGGGCTACACCCTCAGAAGAACCTGTGTCAGGTGGCGGGGTTACACCCTCAGTAGAACCTGTGTCAGGGGGCGGGGCTACACCCTCAGAAGAACCTGTGTCAGGGGGCGGGGCTACACCCTCAGAAGAACCTGTGTCAGGGGGCGGGGCTACGCCCTCAGTAGGACCTGTGTCAGGGGGCGGGGCTACACCCTCAGTAGGACCTGTGTCAGGGGGCGGGGTTACACCCTCAGTAGGACCTGTGTCAGGTGGCGGGGTTACACCCTCAGTAGGACCTGTGTCAGGTGGCGGGGTTACACCCTCAGTAGGACCTGTGTCAGGGGGCGGGGCTACACCCTCAGAAGAACCTGTGTCAGGTGGCGGGGTTACACCCTCAGTAGGACCTGTGTCAGGGGGCGGGGCTACACCCTCAGAAGAACCTGTGTCAGGTGGCGGGGCTACGCCCTCAGTAGGACCTGTGTCAGGGGGCGGGGTTACACCCTCAGTAGGACCTGTGTCAGGGGGCGGGGCTACGCCCTCAGTAGGACCTGTGTCAGGGGGCGGGGTTACACTCTCAGTAGGACCTGTGTCAGGGGGCGGGGTTACACCCTCAGTAGGACCTTGTCAGGGGGCGGGGCTATGCCCTCAGAAGAACCTGTGTCAGGTGGCGGGGCTACACCCTCAGAAGAACCTGTGTCAGGGGGCGGGGTTACACCCTCAGTAGGACCTGTGTCAGGGGGGGGGCTACGCCCTCAGTAGGACCTGTGTCAGGGGGCGGGGCTATGCCCTCAGTAGAACCTGTGTCAGGGGGCAGGGTTACACCCTCAGTAGGACCTGTGTCAGGGGGCGGGGTTACACCCTCAGTAGGACCTGTGTCAGGGGGCGGGGCTACGCCCTCAGTAGGACCTGTGTCAGGGGGCGGGGCTACGCTCTCAGTAGGACCTGTGTCAGGGGGCGGGGCTACACTCTCAGTAGGACCTGTGTCAGGGGGCTGGGTTACACCCTCAGTAGGACCTGTGTCAGGGGGCGGGGTTACACCCTCAGTAGGACCTGTGTCAGGGGGTGGGGCTACGCCCTCAGTAGAACCTGTGTCAGGGGGCGGGGCTACACCCTCAGTAGAACCTGTGTCAGGTGGCGGGGTTACGCCCTCAGTAGGACCTGTGTCAGGGGGCGGGGCTACGCCCTCAGTAGGACCTGTGTCAGGGGGCGGGGCTACGCTCTCAGTAGGACCTGTGTCAGGGGGCGGGGTTACACCCTCAGTAGGACCTGTGTCAGGGGGCGGGGATACACCCTCAGTAGGACCTGTGTCAGGGGGCGGGGTTACACCCTCAGAAGAACCTGTGTCAGGTGGCGGGGTTACACTCTCAGTAGGACCTGTGTCAGGGGGCGGGGCTACGCCCTCAGTAGGACCTGTGTCAGGGGGCGGGGTTACGCTCTCAGTAGGACCTGTGTCAGGGGGCGGGGTTACACTCTCAGTAGGACCTGTGTCAGGGGGCGGGGCTACACCCTCAGTAGGACCTGTGTCAGGGGGCGGGGCTACGCCCTCAGTAGGACCTGTGTCAGGGGGCGGGGCTACACTCTCAGTAGGACCTGTGTCAGGGGGTGGGGCTACACCCTCAGTAGGACCTGTGTCAGGG
>SSNR01001006.1:26437-37667 GCA_006937965.1 Callopanchax toddi
GGGGGCTACACCCTCAGCAGAACCTGTGGCAGGGGGCGGGGCTACACCCTCAGAAGAACCTGTGTCAGGGGGCGGGGCTACGCCCTCAGTAGGACCTGTGTCAGGGGGCGGGGTTACACCCTCAGTAGGACCTGTGTCAGGGGGCGGGGTTACACCCTCAGTAGGACCTGTGTCAGGGGGCGGGGCTACGCCCTCAGTAGAACCTGTGTCAGGGGGCAGGGTTACACCCTCAGTAGGACCTGTGTCAGGGGGCGGGGTTACGCCCTCAGTAGGACCTGTGTCAGGGGGCGGGGCTACACTCTCAGTAGGACCTGTGTCAGGGGGCGGGGTTACACCCTCAGTAGGACCTGTGTCAGGGGGCGGGGCTACACCCTCAGTAGGACCTGTGTCAGGGGGCGGGGCTACGCCCTCAGTAGGACCTGTGTCAGGGGGCGGGGCTACACCCTCAGTAGGACCTGTGTCAGGGGGTGGGGCTACACCCTCAGTAGGACCTGTGTCAGGGGGCGGGGCTACACCCTCAGTAGGACCTGTGTCAGGGGGCGGGGCTACACTCTCAGTAGGACCTGTGTCAGGGGGCGGGGCTACACCCTCAGTAGGACCTGTGTCAGGGGGCGGGGTTACACCCTCAGTAGGACCTGTGTCAGGGGGCGGGGCTACGCCCTCAGTAGGACCTGTGTCAGGGGGCGGGGCTACACCCTCAGTAGGACCTGTGTCAGGGGGCGGGGTTACACTCAGTAGGACCTGTGTCAGGGGGCGGGATTACACCCTCAGTAGGACCTGTGTCAGGGGGCGGGGCTACGCCCTCAGTAGGACCTGTGTCAGCGGGCGGGGCTACGCCCTCAGTAGGACCTGTGTCAGGGGGCGGGGTTACACTCAGTAGGACCTGTGTCAGGGGGCGGGGCTACACCCTCAGTAGGACCTTTGTCAGGGGGTGGGGCTACACTCTCAGTAGGACCTGTGTCAGGGGGCGGGGTTACACTCAGAAGGACCTGTGTCAGGGGGCGGGGCTACGCCCTCAGTAGGACCTGTGTCAGGGGGTGGGGCTACACCCTCAGTAGGACCTGTGTCAGGGGGCGGGGCTACGCCCTCAGTAGGACCTGTGTCAGGGGGCGGGGCTACGCCCTCAGTAGGACCTGTGTCAGGGGGCGGGGCTACACTCTCAGTAGGACCTGTGTCAGGGGGCGGGGTTACACTCAGTAGGACCTGTGTCAGGGGGCGGGGCTACGCCCTCAGTAGGACCTGTGTCAGGGGGCGGGGTTACGCCCTCAGTAGGACCTGTGTCAGGGGGCGGGGTTACACCCTCAGTAGGACCTGTGTCAGGGGGCGGGGCTACGCCCTCAGTAGGACCTGTGTCAGGGGGCGGGGCTACGCCCTCAGTAGGACCTGTGTCAGGGGGCGGGGCTACACTCTCAGTAGGACCTGTGTCAGGGGGCGGGGTTACACCCTCAGTAGGACGGTGTCAGGGGGCGGGGCTACACCCTCAGTAGGACCTGTGTCAGGGGGCGGGGCTACGCCCTTAGTAGGACCTGTGTCAGGGGGCGGGGCTACGCCCTCAGTAGGACCTGTGTCAGGGGGCGGGGCTACACTCTCAGTAGGACCTGTGTCAGGGGGCGGGGTTACACTCAGTAGGACCTGTGTCAGGGGGCGGGGCTACGCCCTCAGTAGGACCTGTGTCAGCGGGCGGGGCTACGCCCTCAGTAGGACCTGTGTCAGGGGGCGGGGCTACGCCCTGAGTAGGACCTGTGTCAGGGGGTGGGGCTACACTCTCAGTAGGACCTGTGTCAGGGGGCGGGGTTACACTCAGTAGGACCTGTGTCAGGGGGCGGGGCTACACCCTCAGTAGGACCTGTGTCAGGGGGCGGGGCTACACTCTCAGTAGGACCTGTGTCAGGCCGTTGGATCCTGATGCTCCTGGGTCTGTGGTGAGATGTGAGCCGACCTCCTGATGGATGGAGGGAGGATTGTTCCTGCTTTCTCCTCAGATCAGCTGATTAAAGTCACTAGCTCTGAGAGAAGCTGCTCCGTGTCGTTACTGGATTAAAGAACCTGCCTGACAGCCTGGTTTCAGTTCAGTAAACGTATTTGTGTGAGTGTCTGGGTTAGAACACACCTCCTCCTCCTCTGTTTGGCTGCTTTCCTCCACTCCACGCCTGCTGTCCTGCAGCTCCTTGATTCTGAGATAAACATAAAGTAATGAATTGAGTCAGACAGTTTAAGGAGCAGAGGTGAGTGAGTGAGGCGTCTCCTCCACCTGGCAGCAGAGGCCTGTAGCTCCGCCTCTAGCCGCTCACATCGCTGCGTCTCGTTTCTGAGAGACTGCAGCAGCTGGCTGACCGTCACCCCCTCGCTGTCCATCCGGGACGCCGTCATGCTGAGGTCAGGACACCTGCTGCGCTCGACGCCGTGTGCCTCGTTCACACCTTCCACTCCTCCATCCTGAGACGGGACAGAAAACTGTTACCTTCCAGAGCAGCGCCTCCATATCCCAGCGTGTAGCGTTCTGCTGGTCCTCACCGACACCTTGATGATCTCGATGAACGAATCGTCTTGAGAGTCCTTCTCCGCCTTCAGCTGCAGCTCAGAGTTCAAAGCCACCAGGTCGTTCTTCTCGGCCTGCAGACGGGCCACCTGGGAGCGCAGGGCCTCCAGCTCTGTGCTCTGATTGGAGGAGGTGGTCAGTTAAAGGCAGCGGGACTTTATAGAAGCTTCATCAGGGTGAAGCAGCTTCTGTCTGTTATACGTCTACAGTCAGGACCACACCCACCAGTGACATCACTGGGTAGAAACAGGAAGTAGTCTACTTACTCCTAGGCTGTGTCTGGATTCAGGGGTAGGATCTTCTGAGGACGTGGACCAGCTGGTCTACCTAGGTTGGGTCCTTGCTCGACCGCTAAGACCGGAAATAAACGGCTCTGAATTCAGATGGTCCAGCCTCATACTTATCCCCGCCCCTCAGTCCAGTCGCTTAGCAACCGTGACAGCGCCGACAGACAGGCTAAAGCTAATAAAATGGATCTAAAGAAACACGTTAAGTTCTTTTATGGTGACTTATTTCCTAAACTTTCATTTAAAACATTCAAGCTAGCTTACATTGATTTCTTGTCTTAAATAACATGAAAAATAAAACATTCAACCTCTTTTGTGGAGATTTTTATGATTAAACTTCATATAAAGAGAAGCAAAACATTCCTAAACACAAGCTTTTTATCATCTTTTGAGAAACTGACATTTAAAACTGGACTGCTCTCTGGTTTTTTCTGCTACTGCTGCTAAATTGAACCAGTAGAATCCAACGGCCGGCACGCAAAGCATCCTGGGATAGCCTTGGCCAGCGAGGATACACCAGACCCGTCCTCGACATTGGGGTGGAGCGAGGACGCGTTTGAGGACGCATGGATGAGTATCCTTAGAATTCGGACAGCACTCGTCACGGCGCTGTGACGTCATCGGCCTCGAAATGCGTCCTCAGAAGTGTCCTGCCCCTGAATCCGGACACAGCCTTTGTGTTTGTTGGGATCGAGTTCCTCCATCTTTTTATTTCTAAATTGTCAAATCAGTCCACGAGTGTTTACACTGCACCGCCTGCAGAAATGTCAGCTGTGTTAATAAACGGCCCCTCGTCGATGTTTGAACTGAAGAAGATCATTTAATGCTGTAGAATACTAACAAGTAATAAAATGAGTCACTGATCTGAAGCAGTGTCTCTCCTGATGGTAGGGTCTGGTCCTACTGTAGATAATACCTGATAGAATGACCCCCGTTGACCTCTAGAGCTGCATCTGGTCTCCAGCTCTCACCTGAGATCCTCCCAGGGCTCCTCCTGCTCTTCTGGTCTCCTCCAGCTTTTTGGTCAGCTCCTGGTTTTCCAGGTTCAGCGTCTCCATGCGGCCCCGAGCTTCTCCGAGGCGGCTCTCCAGGAAGTCCCGCTCCTCGTGCTGCTTCTCTCGCCACGCAGTGAGTCCTTCGAAGCGCTGCTTCATAGTCAGGTTGGTCTGGCGCAGGGCCTCTGGAGGGCAGGAGACCAGACTACAGACTTAACAAGTGGCTTCATGACAATAACTCATCCAGAAACTGGAATTAAACTAAACTGATGATTTTTGGAAACAGAACAATGGATGGTTTATTCACTGTGTCTATACATAACTAGTCTGCATGCACAACCTGGGCGTACTGGTCCCTCTGCCTGACCAGTGCCGTCATGCAGAACGATGTTTGGGGACGCTCTTTGTTGCGACACCTAAATGTGCGTCACTAATTAGCTTCCCCGATAGAACTTTAGGGTTCATGCTGTTGTGCTCTCTGACATCGTTTTAAAGAGACAGCTGTTCTGTTTCAGCCAGCGTGTCCCTCATGCAGCCCCCCCCCCCCCCAACTCACGGTGAGGTGGTGCATACCAAACATCAGCGCCAGGTTCTCACCTGAGTGCTGCAATGATCATACACTGTGTGCAGCCCTGACTATACGGACTTGGTGACTTCATCTGAACGTTTGTCCTATTTAAAAGGTTCAGATCATCTAACAACTTTAAATACAGCCACAAAAATAAGTCAACACAAAAGGCTGTTTCTGAATGAAAGGGTTAACCTAAGGAGGAAAACTCTAAACTACATGGTCCTGTGTGGAAGCTTGATAAAGAAATGTAAAAAGTCTTAAATGTGAAACAGACAAACTACACAGGGATACACACGGGGGGCAAATACGTTTAAATAAACCAATTCTCCTCCCACGTTTGACCCGGGACACTTGGGCTCAGCGTGAACCTCCAGTCCTGACCTTTCAGCTCCCGGTTCTCCTGGATCAGGTTGTTCATCTGCAGCATGGTTTCCTCCAGCGTGCCGGACTGACTGGGAGAGCGGGAGAGGTCGCCGTTCATCATGGGACCTCCAGACGCCATGAGGCTGAGAGGACAACAAACCGTGTGTTAGCATACAGAACCACACACACACACACACACACACATGGAACAAAAACAGGAACCAAAGCAACCTGACATCAACGCTCTGCTGCTGTAAAGGTCACCAGGGTCATTCAGTTCACTGACTCCGCCCACTTGAGTGATGTCACCAGTGGGTGTGGTTCTTACTGTAGATCCTGATCGAACTGGACTTCAGGATGAAGTCCTTCCTGATGATGATGTCACTCAGCCTCTCCTAGCAGCTCTTACTGATCACTAGTGAATAATTACACTAACCCAGTCTATTTTTAGCTCTTCCAGTTGAAATCACGCTGACGTCATTTAGTGACTCAGCTGGAAGCAAACAGGTCTGATCAGCTGATCTCATGATGAAGTAACAAAAACAAAAAGTAGAGACTGACTAGCTTCCGCCCCAAACCACTGAGCCCGTTCAGAACAGCTGATTTACCTGTAAACAGACATACGTCATCATTACAGCGTTAAACCGGCACCAACAGGCTCCGGTATCACCTGAACACTGTTTCTGTTTACTAGCTAACTTTCACTTTCCTTAGGCCCAGCTCAGCTGGAGAATCACTCAGAAGTTAGCAGGAAGTCCGAGTGAAGGCGGACGGGTTTAACCTGAGCCGAACTGCGTCACGTGACCCGTCCGGAGGAGTTTAGACTCACCTGTTGTCACCGACGGAACCGAACGTAGTCCGAAAGAGGCTCTAAACAGCGGAGTGAGGAGCGCAGCCTTCCGCCCTGGCTTTACTGCGTTACCGTAAAGTGTTCCGGCACGGCTTCCGGAGAAGAGTTTCAAAATAAAAGCCGAACAGTTTGTTTTTTTTATTAAAGAGCAAAAAGATACAATGACAATCTCAAATGTCAACACAAGAACTGATGTGTCAAGACATATTCTCACCTCCTGGTGAGGTGACAAATTAGTATCAGTATATAACAATATAGAAAAAAGGAGAAAACTGATAAAAAAAGATAATAAAATAAATACAAGGGGAATAAAAAATAGAAAAATACCCTAAGAATAACCAAAATACATAATCAATCAAGAGGCATCCGGCCCATGAAAAAAACACAAAACCAAATAAAGAATTTAAGACAGATTGAGTTTTTCTATAAATGTATATAGGCTTGTTGCATGTGGATTATCCAGGATTTTTAAACATTTTTTTTACAAAGTTAGCTCATTTTTCAGAGCAAGCCACGAGGGGAGAGATTTTGCGTATCGACACTTATGAATATAATACTTTGTAACTATAATGAGGTTATCCTGTTTTTCTTTCAGGGTTACACCAAACTGAATATTCTGAGGGGACCACAGTCCAATCTTACTGAAGGTAGATGATGATATAGCTTGGTGAAGAGATTTCCATAACTGTACTACTTTTTCACATTCATAAAACAGCTGCTCTGTCGTCTCCAAATGTGTTCTACAAAAAAAAAACAAAAAACAATTTTCTAACACAAATGTGAATCTTTTTCTTATAAACTCATTTGAAGGGGTTATAGTTTTAAAATGAACCTCTTTACATTTCGGGGGGATTGGAATTTTAAATAATTTGTTCGATTCTTAGACACTTCTGCTTTGTTATAACTTCTTAGAAGTGAATGACGCTCTATCTCTGCGTTATTTATCACAGTACCTGGAAACAGGAAGTAGTCCTCTAACCAGGATCAGATCACCTGCTGATAGGTGGAACATCAGCACAAGTATTTACAAGAAGTCTTGCTTTAAATTGATGTGTTAAAACCAGGGGCGGATCTAGGGGGGGGGCCCGTGCCCCCCTCACAACAAGCTCGGCCCCCATGTGGCCCCATGTCAAGTGCTTAGTGTTTTACAATGTACTCATTTAAAATAGCAGCTGGCCCCTGCCTGGCCCCCCGTCTAATTTTTTTCTAGATCCGCCCCTGGTTAAAACACCATATCACCATCAAACCGTCCCCATGAGTTACAAAAAAGACATGACGTCAACAGGGCGGGGCCAGATTTCAGCTGACCGCGGGAAATCCCTCCAGCACTCACATCCCGACCGGAAAACACACGAAACCCCCTACTGGTGGTAAATGATGACGTCATTTAAAGATCCAATAAAAACCAGACCGAAGGTGTGTTTGATCTAGAAACACTTTAGGGACTAGGGAGCTCAGTCTAGTTTTGACATGAACGTCCACTAGATGGCGGTGTGGTGTAAACCTAGATTTCCTCCAGTTCATCAGGTTCCAGAGAGCCGCTGAGGAGCCTCAGGGAGCTTTGGTTCTTCAGATCTGGTGACAATCTGCTGCCCTCTAGTGGTGATCTATGGCTGAAAACAGGATAATTACATAATAAAATCAAACATGATTACATGTCTTTATGTGAGTATTAACCTATAAATACTTCTATTTCTATACTTTAATATATCAGGCTATAAATCAGAAGACCGACTACTAAAGCAGCTCATCATTAAATCACCGTTATTACAGAGTCAGGAGGCTACAGAGAGACAGACGGCGTCCTAAAGCCTTACTCCTGGTTTTATTCTCTCCTCACCAGAGGTGGGTAGTAACTAGTTACTCAGTTACATTTACTTGAGTAACTTTTTGAAAAAAATTTACTTTATGTGTAATTTTAATTCACCGTACTTTTTACTTTTACTTGAGTAAAATATTTGTTAAGTATCACTACTCCTACTTGAGTAAAATCTCTGAATCCTCTTTTTACTGTGAGTAACTTTACAGAAGAACAAATACCGTTTAATAAAAATACACCAGACAGACACACCTACACTTTATTAAAGGAGACCAGCATCTGTTGAGCTGGCTAGCTTTATCTAGCTAGCTAGCTGCATAGATACATATCTATCTAAAAAAGCTTCATCTAGCTAGCTAGCTGCATAGATACATATCTATCTAAAAAAGCTATATATAGCTAGCTAGCTGCATAGATACATATCTATCTAAAAAAGCTATATCTAGCTAGCTAGCTGCATAGATTCATATCTATCTAAAAAAGCTTTATCTAGCTAGCTAGCTGCATAGATACATATCTATCTAAAAAAGCTTTATCTAGCTAGCTAGCTGCATAGATACATATCTATCTAAAAAAGCTTTATCTAGCTAGCTAGCTGCATAGATACATATCTATCTAAAAAGCTATATCTAGCTAGCTAGCTGCATAGATACATATCTATCTAAAAAAGCTTTATCTAGCTAGCTAGCTGCATAGATACATATCTATCTAAAAAAGCTATATATAGCTAGCTAGCTGCATAGATACATATCTATCTAAAAAAGCTATATCTAGCTAGCTAGCTAAATAGAGAGCTACATAGCCAGCTAGCTAGATCTACTGTACTAGCATTATATTGATAATAAAAATGACTCTTCTGCTTAAAAAGAGCTATTTTGTAATTTTATTATCAATGTTTTTCATTTTAGCCTTTAAGATACTAGAATTCCCCCAAAACTTTCTATTTTTGTCTGTCTGATGACGTAATTAAATAACACTCTGATGGATGTTACTCAGTACTCAAGTAGACTTTTTATCAAATACTTTTTACTCCTACTCAAGTATTTTTTGGACAGCCACTTTTTACTTTTACTTGAGTAAAACTATGATGAAATACTCTTACTTAGGTACATGTTGTGGGTACTCTACCACCTCCGCTCCTCCCAGCCTTACACTAAACCCACCTGGGCGTTATGGCTCAGCTGTGTTTGAGGAAATGGGATTCTGTCACACCTTGTAAAGGCTCCAGCCCAGCGGAGCCTGTCATTTCCGGAGCAGAGGATCGGTCCGTGAACGCAGCGCCGGCTCTTTGTACAGGTTGGAGTTTTGGACGCTCGTATCCGGTAACGGGTCTCTGGATTTCCCTCATGGCGCCTTGAGGAGCTGCAGCGGACCGGGATGCTCGCTCTAGTCCTTCTCTTGGCGTGCGCGCACTTGGACACCTTTACGCACGGCTGCCAGCTGCCCTCCGACTGGCGGCCGCTGGGTGAGGGCTGCCGGGCGGAGCTGGCGGAGATCATCGTGTACGCTCGGGTCCTGGCCATCCACCGGGAGGCGGAGGACGGGCTGCTGTACTCCGCGGAGGTGGAGCTGCTGTGCGACCAGGCCTGGGGCAGCATGCTGGAGGTCCCCTCCGGGTCCAGGCTCAACCTGACCGGACTGGGCTACCTGTCCTGTCAGTCCCACACCGTGATGGAGAACTACTCCTACTTCTTTTTCCTCAGGTGTGACGACGTCCCGTCAGCTCCTTTACACTGTAATGTGATCCTTTATTGATCTTTACTGACATGGACTCCTGACTCAGTCCAGTCCTTCCTCTGGTCCTCAGGATGGACGACAACTACAACATCCTTCCTCACGGGGTCAACTTCCAGGACGCCGTCTTCCCAGACTCCACAGAGAACAGGCGCACCTTCTCCAGCCTCTTCCAGTTCTCCAACTGCTCCCTGGGGAACCAGCCCTTCCACACCTTCAGCCCTGAGTGGGACGTCCAGGAGGACAGCAGGGTGAGAGACATCTGGGTGGTTTCCATAGTAACACCCAGAGGACAAAGGTCGTAGTCTCCTGCTTTTAGCCAGGTGGGAGTTTAGTTGGTGTATTGATGTAAACAACCTGAAGCTATTTCGTTGTCATGGAGATAAAAATAAAACAAATCAAATGAAGTCTTTTATCAGAGGGAGGCCGACGTTCAGCAGCTCCTTAAAGATAAGAGACGGGAGACCCCCTGAGGAGCTGGTGGAGGTGATCCCAGACCCGGTCCACAGTCTGGATCTGGTCCTGAACCAGGTCTCAGTGAAGCAGGAGATTCTGGATTAAGCTGGTCCATCTGATCCAGGAGGTCTCAGTCCCCCGTTAGGATGAAGTGATCTTCATCATGACTCCTCCTCTCTAACTCAGCTGGATTCTGGGTCACGGGGTTTTAGAGGTTTGGAGACGTGGGTTAGCTGCTGCCTCTTGTAAACAAGTAACGTGTTGCTATGGTTACACAGCATCATAAACAGTGGCTGAGAAGGCCTCCAGTACAGGATTCTGACCAGAACAACAAAACCAGTCAGAGACTAGACCAGCTGCTGGTCCTGGACCAGGTTAGATCAGATGATTAAAGACCAGCCTCAGGTGTGTGTGTGTGTGTGTGTGTGTGTGTGTGTGTGTGTGTGTGTGTGTGTGTGTGTGTGTTGACAGGATGTGGTGACGAAGCAGCTGACTGATGACCAGAACAGAACGTTGATGTCCTCTCTCTAGAGGACCAGTACAGGACGGGACTGGTCCTCTCTCTAGAGGACCAGTACAGGACGGGACTGGTGGGATCACATTCCAGCTGATTGTGGATCAAAGCTGCAGCTGCTTGTCTGTCCTCAGGCAGAAGGGTCAAAGGTCAAACAGCTGTTTTATTTATCTACACATCCTGATGGTAGCTCAGAGCCAATCACAACCCGTAGTCTGATTACAGGTCCCGTCAGGTCGTCAGGTCGCTCTTCAAAGACCTGAACAGCTCTAACTCTGAGTCAGAAGACCTGAGCCAGAAGACCTGAGTCAGAAGACCTGAGTCAGAAGACCTGAGTCAGAGGACCTGAGTCAGAGGACCTGAGTCAGAAGACCTGAGTCAGAGGACCTGAGTCAGAAGACCTGAGTCAGAGGACCTGAGTCAGAGGACCTGAGCCAGAAGACCTGAGTCAGAAGACCTGAGTCAGAAGACCTGAGTCAGAGGACCTGAGTCAGAAGATCTGAGTCAGAAGACCTGAGCCAGAAGACCTGAGTCAGAAGACCTGAGTCAGAGGACCTGAGTCAGAAGACCTGAGCCAGAAGACCTGAGTCAGAGGACCTGAGCCAGAAGATCTGAGTCAGAAGACCTGAGTCAGAGGACCTGAGCCAGAGGACCTGAGTCAGAGGACCTGAGTCAGAAGACCTGAGCCAGAAGACCTGAGTCAGAAGACCTGAGTCAGAGGACCTGAGTCAGAGGACCTGAGTCAGAAGACCTGAGTCAGAGGACCTGAGTCAGAAGACCTGAGTCAGAGGACCTGAGCCAGAAGACCTGAGTCAGAAGACCTGAGTCAGAAGACCTGAGCCAGAAGACCTGAGTCAGAGGACCTGAGTCAGAAGACCTGAGCCAGAAGACCTGAGTCAGAGGACCTGAGCCAGAAGACCTGAGTCAGAAGACCTGAGTCAGAGGACAGGACCTGAGTCAGAAGACCTGAGTCAGAGGACCTGAGTCAGAGGACCTGAGTCAGAAGACCTGAGTCAGAAGACCTGAGTCAGAGGACCTGAGTCAGAAGACCTGAGTCAGAGGACCTGAGTCAGAGGACCTGAGTCAGAGGACCTGAGTCAGA
>SSNR01001008.1:0-32112 GCA_006937965.1 Callopanchax toddi
GCCAAGTCTAAAAACTGGTCTTGGTCTGGTCTAATAACTGGCACGGGCCACGTCTAGTTACTGGTCTGGGACTAGTCTAAATACTGGTCTGGGACTAGTCCAAATACTGGTCTGGTACTAGTCTAATTACTGGTCTTTGCCAAGTCTAATTACTGGTCTGGGACAAGTCTATTTAGTGGTCTCGGACTGGTCTAATTTCTGGTCTAGGCCAAGTCTAAAAACTGGTCTTGGTCTGGTCTAATAACTGGCACTGGCCACGTCTAGTTACTGGTCTGGGACAAGTCTATTTAGTGGTCTCGGACTGGTCTAATTACTGGTCTTTGCCAAGTCTAAAAACTGGTCTTGGTCTGGTCTAATAACTGGCACGGGCCACGTCTAGTTACTGGTCTGGGACTAGTCTGAATACTGGTCTGGGACTAGTCTAATAACTGCTCTGGGCCAAGTCTAATTACTGGTCTGGGACACTTCTAATTAATGGTCTCGGACTGGTCTAATTTCTGGTTTAGGCCAAGTATAAAAACTGGTCTTGGTCTGATCTAATAAGTGGCACGGGCCACGTCTAGTTACTGCTCTGGGACTAGTCTAAATACTGGTCTGGGACTAGTCTAATTACTGGTATGGGCCATGTCTAATTACTGGTCTGGGACAAGTCTAATTAGTGGTCTCGGACTCGTCTAAATACTGGTCTAGGCCAAGTCTAATTACTGGTCTTGGTCTGGTCAAATAAGTGGAACGGGCCACGTCTAGTTACTGGTCTGGGACAAGTCTATTTAGTGGTCTCGGACTGGTCTAATTACTGGTCTTCGCCAAGTCTAATTACTGGTCTGGGACAAGTCTATTTAGTGGTCTCGGACTGGTCTAATTTCTGGTCTAGGCCAAGTCTAAAAACTGGTCTTGGTCTGGTCTAATAACTGGCACGGGCCACGTCTAGTTACTGGTCTGGGACTAGTCTAAATACTGGTCTGGGACTAGTCCAAATACTGGTCTGGTACTAGTCTAATTACTTGTCTTTGCCAAGTCTAATTACTGGTCTGGGACAAGTCTATTTAGTGGTCTCGGACTGGTCTAATTACTGGTCTTTGCCAAGTCTAAAGACTGGTCTTGGTCTGGTCTAATAACTGGCACGGGCCACGTCTAGTTACTGGTCTGGGACTAGTCTAAATACTGGTCTGGGACTAGTCTAATTACTGGTCTGGGCCAAGTCTAATTACTGGTCTGGGACTAGTCTAATTAGTGGTCTTGGACTGGTCTAATTACTGGTCTTGGCCAAGTCTAATTACTGGTCTGGGCCAAGTCTAATTACTGGTCTGGGACAAGTTTTATTAATGGTCTCGGACTGGTCTAATTTCTGGCCTCGGCCAAGTCTAAAAACTGGTCTTGGTCTGGTCTAATAACTGGCACGGGCCACGTCTAGTTTCTGGTTTGGGACTAGTCTAATTACTGGTCTGGGCCAAGTCTAATTACTGGTCTGGGACAAGTCTAATTAGTGGTCTCGGACTGGTCTAATTACTGGTCTAGGCCAAGTCTAATTTCTGGTTTGGGAAAAGTCTAATTACTGGTCTTGGTCTGGTCTAATAAGTGACATTGGCCACGTCTAGTTACTGGTCTAGGACTAGTCTAAATACTGGTCTGGGCCAAGTCTAATTACTGATCTGGGACTAGTCTAAAAACTGGTCTGGGACTAGTCTAATTACTGGCCTGGGCCAAGTCTAATTACTGGTCTGGGCCAAGTCTAATTACTGGTCTGGGAAAAGTCTAATTAGTGGTCTCGGTCTGGTCTAATAACTGGCACGGGCCACGTCTAGTTACTGGTCTGGGACTATTCTAAATACTGGTCTGGTACTAGTCTAAGTACTCTTCTGGGACAAGTCTAATTAGTGGTCTCGGACTGGTCTAATTTCTGGTCTAGGCCAAGTCTAATTACTGGTCTTGGTCTGGTTTAATAACTGGCACGGGCCACGTCTAGTTACTGGTCTGGGACAAGTCTAATTAGTGGCCTCGGACTGGTCTAATTACTGGTCTGGGCGAAGTTTAATTACTGGTCTGGGACAAGTCTTATTAGTGGTCTCGGACTGGTCTAATTACTGGTCTAGGCCAAGTCTAATTACTGGTCTTGGTCTGGTCTAATAAGTGGCACGGGCCACGTCTAGTTTCTGGTCTGGGACTAGTCTAAATACTGATCTGGGACTAGTCTAAATACTGGTCTGGGACTAGTCTAATTACTGGTCTGGGCCAAGTCTAATTACTGGTCTGGGCCAAGTCTAATTACTGGTCTGGGACAAGTTTTATTAATGGTCTCGGACTGGTCCAATTTCTGGCCTCGGCCAAGTCTAAAAACTGGTCTTGGTCTGGTCTAATAACTGGCACGGGCCACGTCTAGTTTCTGGTTTGGGACTAGTCTAATTACTGGTCTGGGCCAAGTCTAATTACTGGTCTGGGCCAAGTCTAATTAGTGGTCTCGGACTGGTCTAATTACTGGTCTAGGCCAAGTCTAATTACTGGTTTGGGAAAAGTCTAATTACTGGTCTTGGTCTGGTCTAATAAGTGACATTGGCCACGTCTAGTTACTGGTCTAGGACTAGTCTAAATACTGATCTGGGACTAGTCTAAATACTGGTCTGGGACTAGTCTATTTACTGGTCTGTGCCAAGTCTAATTACTGATCTGGGACTAGTCTAAAAACTGGTCTGGGACTAGTCTAATTACTGGTCTGGGCCAAGTCTAATTACTGGTCTGGGCCAAGTCTATTTACTGGTCTGGGAAAAGTCTAATTAGTGGTCTCGGTCTGGTCTAATTGCTGGTCTAGGCCAAGTCTAATTTCTGGTCTTGGTCTGGTCTAATAACTGGCACGGGCCACGTCTAGTTACTGGTCTGGGACTATTCTAAATACTGGTCTGGTACTAGTCTAAGTACTCTTCTGGGACAAGTCTAATTAGTGGTCTCGGACTGGTCTAATTTCTGGTCTAGGCCAAGTCTAATTACTGGTCTTGGTCTGGTTTAATAACTGGCACGGGCCACGTATAGTTACTGGTCTGGGACAGGTCTAATTAGTGGCCTCGGACTGGTCTAATTACTGGTCTGGGCGAAGTTTAATTACTGGTCTGGGACAAGTCTTATTAGTGGTCTCGGACTGGTCTAATTACTGGTCTGGGCGAAGTTTAATTACTGGTCTTGGTCTGGTCTAATAACATGTCTTGGTCTGGTCTAATAACTGGCACGGGCCACGTCTAGTTACTGGTCTGGGCCAAGTCTAGTTACTGGTCTGGGACAAGTCTATTTAGTGGTCTCGGACTGGTCTAATTACTGGTCTTTGCCAAGTCTAAAAACTGGTCTTGGTCTGGACTAATAACTGGCACGGGCCACGTCTAGTTACTGGTCTGGGACTAGTCTAAATACTGGTCTGGGACTAGTCCAAATACTGGTCTGGTACTAGTCTAATTACTGGTCTTTGCCAAGTCTAATTACTGGTCTGGGACAAGTCTATTTAATGGTCTCGGACTGGTCCAATTTCTGGCCTCGGCCAAGTCTAAAAACTGGTCTTGGTCTGGTCTAATAACTGGCACGGGCCACGTCTAGTTTCTGGTTTGGGACTAGTCTAATTACTGGTCTGGGCCAAGTCTAATTACTGGTCTGGGCCAAGTCTAATTAGTGGTCTCGGACTGGTCTAATTACTGGTCTGGGCCAAGTCTAATTACTGGTCTGGGCCAAGTATAAAAACTGGTCTTGGTCTGGTCCAAAAACTGGCACAGGCCACGTCTAGTTACTGGTCTGGGACTAGTCTAAATACTGGTCTGGGACAAGTCTAATTAGTGGTCTGGTTCAAGTCTAATTACTGGTCTGGGCCAAGTCTNCACACATCACACCTGGTGACACAAGAAAACAGTTGGTTAAACTCAGATTTACTACAAAGTAGAATTTATGACTTGATCAGATCTAGAGACTCACATCCAGCTGCCAGCAGCAGCAGCAGCAGCAGCAGAGTAACAGAGAACATGATTTATGATGAAACAGGAACTCTGCTGACACTTTTATAGCTGAGTATGAGTATGAGCTGACAGTTTGCATCAAATTAGAGGCTCATCCTATCTCACCCAAATCCAGTCAGTTTCACTGCTTTTAGTGTTTTCCTCCAATTCAATTTGCACCAATCACCAATTTAATAATATCAACATTTTAAAAAACGTCCACATTTTGAACCCCCCCTCCCCCGTATTTACCAGATTTCCAGTAAACAATGATTTTTGTAAAAGCTGTTTTCCAGTTAAATAGAGACATTTTTATATTATTTTTCAACATTTATTCACTGTGAAATGTTTAAGCTGAGCGGTGTTGTTTATGTAAAATGTATTTAGAGTTTAATACATTATTTTATTTTAGATTCATCTGTGGTTGTCAATAATTCAAGTTAGACACACCAACAAGAACCCAGATGTATAAATGATATTTTATTAAAATGTATCATTTGAGCAGATTGACATTCAGCTAAAGGAAAACATTCCTTCCTTCATGTCTATATAGCCTTTTATTTTCATCCAAACAATCTCAACTTTATTGTTTTACTTCAGGTTTTTCCTTTGATGTTAATAAACGAGGACATTACACAGAATTTCAGCACAGATTAAGACCTTTGTAAATGTTTTTTAATAACTGTTTAAAGCACAAAGACACCAAATGCTGCTGGTATGTTTTTGACCCTCAGACTGAGTTTGTGTGTCCCTCATCTAAAATCCAGGAATTGTATTTTTTTTTCTCTGCCAACTTATTGATGCAGAAATACATTTGATAAAACTCTCATGTTAAAAGACCTGGAGAATCCCACAACCTGACCAATACATATTCAGGGTTTAGAAGACCTGGATCAGACAGGCTCCTGGAGAAGGACTGGAGCGGGTCACACCAGGTTACAAGCGTCTACTACTCAGTCAGCTCTAGGCATCTTATCTGCATGGTTTGTTAGTAAAAATCATGACCACTGGTTATGATTGAGTCAGAGTCTGACGACCAGCATCTGCTAGGAGAAGGAATAAAAACATTTTAAATTTTGTTCTAAATGAGTAAAAGGAGGAATTCAACTGAGAGGAATTGAAAACAACTGAATGAATTACAGAGACTGTTACTTCCATCTTACTTGTGTGTGATGCTGGACTAAAACGCCAAACACTTTGTCAGATTTAAACAATTTTATATCCTTAGATCATGATTTATTACTAAAAGTCTTTTAGAGGAAATGATCCAAATTCAAGTGCTTTTTTATGCTTTTCTTTTTCTTTTTTTGACACAACACCAGAATAAAGAAGGTTATTGAAACATTTGATCTTCAGTTTGTCCAAATTCATTAGAACTTCTACACAGTCTCTATCCAAATGTAAAATAATAATAATAATAATAATAATAATAATAATAATAATAATAATGTTAAAAAACTTTGTTATTTAAAAATGAAGGTCTTAGAGCTCCTCCTCTGGTAGCTCCTATTACTACAGTAGTGTTGTCACAGTTAGAGGTTTTTGTTCAGCTCTGCTGATGTTTGTGTCACTGTGACCCTCTGGTACAGAAATACACAGCAGAGTCTCCAGGCTGCATGTTTTCTCCATTCAGAGTCACTGTTCTGCTAGAGGAGTCTAAGTTTATAGTAAATTTGTTCTTCAGTGAATCTTTGTAGTATGAAGAGCCAGTGCTCTTCACCCCGATCCACTCCAGTCCTTTTCCTGCAGGTTGTCTGATCCAACCCGTCCAGATGCTGACAGAATAAGAGACCTGACAGCTGATGGTCAGACTCTGACCTGGCTGCACAGTCACAGAGGCTGGCTGAGTCAGGGTTTCACACTTCACACCTGAGGATGGAGATAATCAACCTGAATCAGTCCGAACAGCAAACAGTCAGTGTAGTGTGACCAGACTGATTCTGTGTCAGTGAGACTCACAGGATCCAGCAGCCAGCAGCAGCAGCAGCAGAGCTCCAGAGAACATGATGAAGGTCTGATGAAGAGGATCTGATGGAGCTTCTCTGAACACCAAGTCTTTATATTCACTAGCAGGAAGGTTACTTTGCATAATGAGAGCTACCAGCTCCTCATGCAGAGCAAACATCAACCTTCTATCAACATTTAGTTTGGCTTCATTTCTAAAACAGTCTGCAACATTTTAAATAGAACTCAACTCAACAAGTGATCATCAGAACTAAAATATTTTTTCAGAACTGAACTGGACTCTTATATTCTGGATGTAAACTGGTACACTTTTATTAAACTGAGGAAGATGATGAGATACACTTTTCACATGTTTGAACCAAAAAGCCCTTTATGGCCTTCAGCTGGTCCAGAACTCTGCAGCGAGGCTCCTCACTGGAGCAAACAGAAAAGATGACATCACTCCTATTCTGAGGTCTCTGACTGGTTACCTGTTAAATGTAGAGTTCATTTTAAAATCCTGACTCTAACTTTCAGGGCCCTACATGGTCAAGCTCCTCTTTATGTTACTGACCTGATAAAGACCTACGCTCCAACCCGAGTCCTCAGGTCCACAGACCAGAATCTACTAACAGTTCCAACCTGAGTCCTCAGGTCCACAGACCAGAATCTACTAACAGTTCCAACCTGAGTCCTCAGGTCCACAGACCAGAATCTACTAACAGNATGCACCAAATAGCAGTTCAGAGTACCCACCCTTTTTGGAGTCTCTGGGACGAGTGCTGGATAGCGCTCCTACTGGGGACTCCATAGTCCTGCTGGGGGACTTCAACGCTCACGTGGGCAATGACAGCGTGACCTGGAGGGGCGTGATTGGGAGGAACGGCCCGCCCAATCTGAATCCGAGTGGTGTTCTGTTATTGGACTTCTGTGCAAGTCGCAGTTTGGCCATAACGAACACCATGTTCGAACATAAGGATGCCCACCGGTACACCTGGTACCAGGGCAGCCTAGGTTACAGGTCGATGATTGACTTTATAGTTGTATCATCTGACCTGAGACCGTATGTTTTGGACACTCGGGTGAAGAGAGGAGCGGAGCTGTCAACTGATCACCACCTGGTGGTGAGTTGGATCAGATGGCAGGGGAAGATGCCGCGCAGACCTGGTAGACCCAAACGTATAGTGAGGGTCTGCTGGGAACGCCTGGCAGAAGAGCCTGTCAAGATGGTCTTCAACTCCCACCTCCGGCAGAGCTTCGACCGCGTCCCGAGAGCAGTGGGGGACATTGAGTCCGAATGGGCCTTGTTCCGCTCTGCGATTGTTGAGGCGGCTGTTGCTAGCTGTGGTCGCAAGGTAGCCGGTGCCAATCGTGGCGGTAACCCCCGTACCCGCTGGTGGACACCAGAGGTTAGGGGAGCCGTCAGGCTGAAGAAGGAGGCCTACAGGGCGTGGCTGGTCTGTGGGTCTCCAGAGGCAGCAGACAGGTATCGGAGGGCCAAGCGGAGTGCAGCGGTGGCAGTTTCCGAGGCAAAATCTCGAGCGTGGGAGGAGTTTGGTGAGACCATGGAGAAAGACTATCGATCGGCTCCAAAGAGGTTCTGGCAAACCATCCGGCGCCTCAGGGGAGGAAGGCAGCAACTCCCTCACACTGTTTACAGTGGGGACGGGGAGCTGCTGACGTCAACTGGGGCTATAGTCGGGCGGTGGAAGGAGCTTTGAGGAGCTTCTCAATCCCACCGACGCGCATTCCTATGAGGAACCAGAGCTGGGAGACCTGGGGACGGACTGTCCAATCTCTGGGACAGAAGTCTCTGAGGTAGTCAAACAACTACGCAGCGGCGGAGCCCCAGGGGTGGATGAGATCCGACCTGGGTACCTCAAGGCGATGGATGTTGTAGGTCTGTCGTGGCTGACACGTCTCTGCAACATTGCGTGGTCATCGGGGGCAGTTCCTGTGGAGTGGCAGATCGGGGTGGTGGTTCCCGTTTTTAAGAAGGGGGACCAGAGGGTGTGTTCCAACTATAGGGGGATCACACTCCTCAGCCTCCCTGGGAAGGTCTACTCCAGGGTACTGGAGAGGAGGGTCCAGTCGATGGTTGAACCTCAGATAGAAGAGGAGCAATGTGGTTTTGGTCCTGGTCCTGGAACTGTGGACCAGCTCTTTACCCTCGCTAGGGTGATGGAGGGGTCATGGGAGTTTGCCCAACCAATCCACATGTGTTTAGTGGATTTGGAGAAGGCTTATGACCGTGTCCCCAGGGGCACCCTGTGGGGGGCACTCCAGGAGTACGGGGTGGATGGTCTGTTGTTAAGGGCCATTCAGTCCCTGTACCAGAGGAGTGTGAGTCTGGTCCTCATAGCCGGCAGTAAGTCAGACCTGTTCCCAGTGAGGGTTGGACTCCTCCAGGGCTGCCCTTTGTCACCGGTCCTGTTCAGAACCTTTATGGACAGGATTTCTAGGAGCAGCCGTGGTGTGGAGGGGGTTGAGTTTGGTGACAGGAGAATCTCGTCTATGCTTTTTGCGGATGATGTGGTCCTCCTAGCTTCATCAGGCTCTGACCTTCAGCTCTTGCTGGGGAGGTTCACAGCCGAGTGTGAAGCGGCTGGGATGAGGATCAGCACCTCCAAATCTGAGGCCATGGTTCTTGACCGGAAAAAGGTGGATTGCCAACTCCAGGTCGGGAGAGAGATCCTGCCTCAAGTGGAGGAGTTCAAGTATCTCGGGGTCTTGTTCTCTAGTGAAGGAAGGAGGGAGATCGACATGCGGATTCTGGAAGCGTCTGCAGTGATGGAAGCTGAACCGGTCTGTTGTGGTGAAGAGGGAGCTGAGCCAGAAAGCAAGGCTCTTGATTTACCGGCCGGTCTACGTCCCAATCCTCACCTGGTCATGAGCTTTGGGTAGTGACCGAAAGAACGAGATCGCGGATACAAGCGGCTGAAATAAGTTTCCTCTGCAGGGTGGCCGGGCTCAGCCTTAGGGATAGGGTGAGGAGCTCGGACATTCGGGAGAGACTCGGAGTAGAGCCGCTGCTCCTCCATGTAGAGAGGAGCCAGTTGAGGTGGTTTGGGCATCTGGTAAGGATGCCTCCTGGACACCTCCTGAGGGAGGCATTCTGGGGAGGTCCTGCCGGCAGGAAGCCCCCAGGTTGACCCAGGACAAGCTGGAGGAAATATGTCTTCAGTTTGGCCTGGGAACGCCTGGGTGTCCCAGCTGAGGAGCTGGTGGACTTGGCCGGGGAGAAGATGGCCTGGGCTGCCCGATTTGGAATGCTGCCCCCGCGACCCGGATAGGCGGAAGAAGGCGAGGCGTGGCCTTTATGTCTTGAAAAAAAGCACAAGAAACACAAAAAAAATATTNGTCCAGGCTGCACAACCTTAGAGTCTGGCTGGATCAGATCAATACTGAACACACCTGGAAACACAAATCAACATGATCTCCATCATTCATCTGAATATTGAGTGTTTCTAAGTGATTCTTAGTGAAATCTGCTCACAGGATCCAGCTGTCAGCAGCAGCATCAGAGCTACAGAGAACATGGTTGATGATGAAGATCCTCCTCTGACTGACACACACACACACACACACCTCACTTCCCTTTGAATAGACCATATTTGCATATTGTTGGATGCATTTGCATAGAAATATCTTTTTTCATCAGTAAATACAGCCATATTGAGAGACCAAATTCACAGAAAATGAGTTTAATGTTTCCATTCTGGGTAATATGCTGGCACTCACTTTTACTGGGAACACCAGGTGTAACAAAGTTGATTAAAACACTCAAAATTCAATGAAAACAGTGATCATCACTTTTATATGTCATAGTGTGAAGGATATCATTATAGGCCTTGAGCCAATCAGAAGTGAAACACAATGTTTCTGAGTGTTTTAAGTTGTAAATCAGTCAGAATTTACCCAAACATAACAGGAGGGTTACATTTATCATAACCAGCATTAAGGTCTTTGAGAATCAGAAGCTTTTTCTCTGTCAGTATTTACATTAAATGAGCAGGTGTTTCTATATATGCATGAATAATTCACAAACATAATAATTTAGCATTTTTTATTAAAATGAATTCACACCGACTCGATTAAAGAGCGCTCTAACCTAAAACTAACAACTCATCGCTGACAGCGAGCAGGCAGCTGGCAGACTAGAGCGGTGCCAGTCTGAGATGTTAAAGTAGTTTAGCTTTAAAAAATCTACACAATGATTAAAACAAGCATCTGTTACACAAACTCCACACAACAAAGGGCTCAATTGATCATATTTATGGGATTATTGATCGTACAGAGTGTTAAATTATCCTACAAATATTTTATTTATCTACATCTGACAACACTGTAAGCAGCGCCACCTAGCTAAGAGCTCCCTTAGGTGACGTCACAGGTCCAAATATGAAAAAAAAAAAAAAGCGTTTTTAGAAGCTTTGCAAAAAGGGGCACTTTTGACTAGAAAATTTGTTTTAAAAAATGCATTGTAAAACAAAATACCCTCAATAAACATTTCAAATAGTATTTTTGGACAGAATTTTATCAGAAAAAAAAAAGAACTTTCAATTTGCTCTTTAAGTAAGTCACTTTGAACAAAGCGTCTAATAAATGAATAAACACAGAAATAAACACATTTCTGCAACAATAAAATGACTCCATCAGTCTCCAGTGAGAGAAATGATCCAGTTAGTTGATGAATCTTCTAAGTGTGGATGATCCAGGAGAAAGACAACAACAACAAAAAGAACTCTAGAAGGTGAATCTGAAGGAACAAAACACTTCTGGACAAACTGTCCTTTAGTCAGACGAGTCCAAAGTAGAGATGGTTTCCCATAATGCATAGCACCATCTTTAGCAGCTGTCAGCACGGTGGTGGAGGTTGATGGTTTGGACCATGCTGTCACTGACCTGACTGTGGGTTCTAGACCAACAGATTCTAGAGTCAGAGCTGAAGCCTCGTGTTCTGAAACAGGATGATCGTTGACTTCAGTGTTGCAGTGGCCTAAAGGTCAGACCTCATCCTGATGGAAATGCTTTATAGATGAAAGAAAATAAAAAATCACAAATAATATTTACTGTTTATTTTATTTAAATAGGCTCCTTAATTCTCACAACAAGTCGTGATGGGATGTGATGACTGTAACTCTCAGAACAAAGAGGACATGAACCAGTCCTTGGCTGCCCTCTAAAGGTATACAATGGAACTACAGGTCAATATTTACAGTGTTATCAGTGATCCATCATCTGTTGGTCCTTATATTAACAGTCTTTAAAACATTATTATATACATCATTTTCATGTTGATATCACATGCTGACAAATTGATTCTAGAAAACTCCAGTTCTGCTCTTTAGGTTTTTGCACCATTGATGAAAAAATGTTTTTTTACTGTAAAAAGAAAAAAACAACTAGAATTGACTCAACACACACAGTAAAGACACAATCAGGTTTTCAGCCTGGTTTGTTTTTAAATCTTTTTGAAGTGTCTGTTCACTGACATTATAGAACATTATAAATAAAACACTTTTTCTTCCTCTTAAATATGAATATGTCCAACTGTTGGGATCTGATGACTTTTCTTAGACAACCAGAATAAACCAGTAAACAAAACCTACAGCTAACATGATCTAAGTGATTTCATTTATGATCCAGGACAGAACTTTCTATTTTTTTGTTTCTGTAATTTGACTGTTTGGACCTTTTTATATGAGCTAGGTCTGATTTTGTTCTTGATAAAGCTGGTAAATTATTGGTGTACATGTAAGTTTTTATTTCATTGTATTAATCAGCTGATTATTAGAGAGACATATTTTACATTTATCACTTTGACAGTGTCCCAGAGGATGGAATAAATACAAATAAAAAGTTCAGCCTACAGGTAGACTAGGAATACTGGTTTTAATCTCTTTATTATATAAACTTTTTTTTTCTAATATGTAATAATTATCCAGTATATATTAGTGCTAGAGTAATAACTACCCATAAATTATAACATATAATTGATTACAGACTATTTTATGATATTTTCCTCAGGAACAAAACTAGTTGAGAAAACTCAAGCTAACCCAGATGTTTGTTGTCTGGAGGTTTTAGTTCAGCTGCTCCTCTGGTTTCAGTCACTGTCTCTGTCTCTTCGAGCACAGAAATAAACAGCAGAGTCTTCAGCTGTCAGGCTGCTGATCTCCAGGTACTGAGTGCTGCTGGGAACATCTTCAGTCATCAGGAAACCACTCTGAAAAGAACTGGAGTAGCTGGGAGCGTTTGAACCAGCGTTCATCTCCCCGATCCACTCCAGAGCTCTCCCTGGTTTCTGTCTGATCCAGCTGATGTAGTAATCTGTCATTGTAAAACCAGATGAGACACAAGACATCTTCACTGAGTCTCCAGGTCTTTTCACCTCAGAGGGAGACTGATCCAGTCTGATCTCACTAAAGACTCCTGGAGGAAAACAGAATGTAATCATTATCAATCAAAAACAACCAAAAACCCCAAAAAGTGAAGAAAATGATGATTTCCTACCATGAATAGAAACGATGAAGACCAAACTCCAGATGACTGTTTGTTTCATTCTGTTATAAAATACTAGAGATCAGTGTCTCAGACCCACGTCTCTAAATGATCCAAACTCTTGGTCTAAGCTGTCAGAGCTGCTGATGAGTTTATTTGAGGAGAGGAGTTTGCAGAGAGCTCCCTCTACAGGTTAAAGGCAGTAAAGCATTTATTGATCAAAGCAGCAGCAGAAACTGGGAAGTTTTCTTTTGGGATAAACTTGAGTTTTCCTCAGTTAGTTTTTCCTAACTTTAATCAGTTCATAGGTATCATGTGTTATCTTTACATTGTGATATTTAAATAGCTGAGTCAGCAGTTTCTCTGACTGCTTTAAAGGTTTGTTTAAAGACACTCATCTGGTTTCATGTTCCAGGTGTTTTTAACACATGACAGGTTGTGTTAAGGTCAGCTGATGGTTTGTGTCATTGTGAGTCTTTGTCACAGTAACACACAGCAGTGTGTTTGTAGCATGTTGTATGTTGAGCTGCTGAGTTTCTCTCCGGTCTTTTTCCTGCAGACTGAACATGGTGGGCTGTGATGTCATCACTTCTGTCCAGAAGTCCACTTCAGTGTCAAGTTTTTAGAGTGTTCTCCTAGAAAAGAATTTGCAAAACTAATAAAAATAATTGTGTTGTTTTTTTACAGAAAGACAAAGCATGTGTGGATTATTGTGATCAAGGTCTTGATTCTGTTTTCCCATTTTTATGTAAGTATGATAAATAGATGCCTTGTCTATGTTATAGATTTTATAAAATGTGTTTTTAGTTTATTTCCACAGGTTTTAGTTCAGCTGCTCCACTGACTTCAGTCACTGTGTCCATCGAGCACAATAATAAACAGCAGAGTCTTCAGTCTTCAGACTGTTGATCTGCAGAAACAGCTGCTGCTGGTTGTTCTCTCTGGAGATGATGAACCGGCCTCGGACTGACTCAGAGTAGTATGTGCTGCCACCACCAGTATCAATAGCAGCGATCCACTCCAGTCCTTCTCCAGGAGCCTGTCTGACCCAACCCATCCAGTAGTCTCTGAATGTGAATCCAGAACCAGTACAGGTCAGTCTGTGGGATTCTCCAGGTCTTTTAACCACTGGTTCAGACTCAGTCAGGGTTTGACCCTCAGCTCCTGCAGACAGATGATTCATTAGACTCTATTATTGCAGCATTCATCACTCCAGATGTTGGTTAAACCAGTTTCCTTCTTACCAGTCCAGTAAACAGACAGGAGGAGTAAAACCATCCCAACCTCAGCTCTGATCCTTGCAGCAGCCATGTGTCTGTGTTCAGTCTACAGTGTGTTTGTCAGTGATTTGGTCAGAGTCTTAAACTCTGGAACACACATGTAAAGATGGAGGTGAAGACAGTTTGCATCAACTCCTCCCCTCAGACAGAAACACAGCTCATCTCCTCTGAACCTACAAAAACTGGTCCTCATCACAATTTGATTTTACTTTATTAAATTATTTAAAATTATACTGCAGGACTGACTGAGAACTTCCAGAGGATTTGTCACCACTGAGGTGGAGGGAATGGACCCCAGAGTCTGATTGTTAAAACCTCAGAAAGAAACAGGAGTTCAAGCAGACTGAAGGAAATAACAGTGAAAAGTTTTAAAGATGGAAAAACTATAAAGAACCGTAGAGGTCAGTGAGTGAACACTGTTAGCAGGACAGAGAGTCTGAAGATGATCTTCAAACTGAAGGAGTGAACAAAGTGTGACAGACAGACTGGAGGTCTGCATTTTCATTAGAAATATCACTGAAATATTCTTTTAGATGAAAAATCTTCTTGCTTTTCCACTTTTCTTCACACTGCAGCGCATCAATAATTGGAAAAATAGTGAAAGTATTGAAACCATTAAACTGTGAACTTAATGTCAGAAAAAACTGTAAAATTAACTCAATAATTACACAAACTGTAGATTATTTTATATCAAAAAGTTTATTTAAATGATTATTATTATAACTGTCAGTCATTTGTTGACGTAGCTCTACTTTGATAAAACCTGGTGTTAGAGCGCCTCCTCTGGATGATAATGATACTACAGTGTTCAGACTGAGGGGTTTTTGTTCAGATGTTCTGATGTTTGTGTCACTGTGGGTCTCTGGCACAGTAATACACAGCAGAGTCTCCAGGCTGCAGGTTCTGTCCATTCAGAGTCACTGTGTTACTGGAAGAGTCTAAACCAATACTGAACTTGTTCTTCAGTGAATCTTTGTAGTTAGAGCCTCCAGTGTATTTCCACCCGATCTACTCCAGTCCTCCTCCTGCAGGCTGTCTGATCCAAGCTGTCCAGTAGCTGCTGACAGAATAAGAGAGCTGACAGCTGATGGTCAGACTCTGACCTGGCTGCACAGTCACAGAGGCTGGCTGAGTCAGGGTTTCACACTTCACACCTGAGGATGAAACAGGTTGTAAATCAGTGTAAAAACTGTCAATATTTGATGTCATTTGATCAGTTTCTGTCTCAGTGAGACTCACAGGATCCAGCAGCCAACAGCAGCAGAGCTACAGAAAACATGATGCTGATGAAGAGGATCTGACAGCTCTTCATCCTCTGACTGTGTCAGATCATGTGTTTATATCAGACTGGTCACTTTGCATGAAGACACACTCAGCTTGGTTTCCTTGGCAACCAAATGAGAGGGTTGTAGGCTTTGACTGAACAATGTTTTAGTAAAGAGTCAAACCTTCACAGAAATCACTGACTAATCAAAACGTGATTCTCACTTTACTTTTTAATTTTCATCTAAAAATAGGAAGAATCCTGATTATTCAAGTTATTTGTTTTAATTTAATATGAATCCAGTCAATTTTCCTCTTTGTTCAAAGCAAAAGTCTCACAAGAATTATTAAAAGTTGAAGACATTAAAGAAATGAAACAAATGACTCCTATTTAACACCAGATGTGAATGAATTTAACGTCTCACATAAAGAATATTTGTTATTATATCCTGATCATTCTGATGATTTACAACAGGTGTCATCACAAACTAACTCTTAGAAAACATCTAGCTTTTTATGTTCCTGTTAATAATTTATAGTAACATAATATTTGACCACAGCAGCTCATTCTCCAGCTGATTAAATGTTTATGAAATGAGTTTCATGATGCTCTACATGAACAGCTACGTACCTGTCACACACATCTGGCTGTTTCACCAGTAGGTGTCGCGTCTCTCACTTAAAGAAGAATGACTGTTTATATGTGACCTTTCTCAGGTCTGTCAGGTCATCGTGCTTCCTGGTTGGACCCTGACCTCTGTTAGGGGTCTGTCCAGTGACCCCAGACTGGGACAGAGGCTCCAGAAGATCCCAGAACCACCTCAGAGATCTTAGTCCAGAAGATCAACGCCCCACATCCACTACATGTAAATATGTAAACATGTGACCTATAAACATCACGATGGCTGTCTGCTCTGAGTTTGACTTGTTTTTAATCTTGTCTTGAGTTTCTGTTCATTGTCTGCAGGTTGTCATTGTGCATGGGTCACTTCTATTGAAATGTAGAGTTGAAAACGACTGCATTGATTCGTCTTTCACATGAATTTTAATATCATTTTAATAAACTTACAACCTGGTTAGATGATGGCACATTTAAATAAAACCCCAGAGGCTGAAACACGTCAGTGAATTCAAAACAAACATGGACTTTAGGTGATCCTGACCACATCTCTGACATTGTTCTGCTGCAGCTTGATCTCCACTTATTCTGTTGTTCTTCAATGACTCCTTGTTGTTCCAGTTAGAACATTTATAATCACCTTTTATCATCACTTTTAACAAATACATTGTTTTTTTTCCTTAGTAAAAAATTTCACAAAGCTTCACAAAAAGTTTTAACTTATATCTATGAACATTTTATATAACTGAAGAAATCAAAATCATAAACATTTCAGCAGAAAACATAAAAACCATTTAGAATTCATTATTAGTCTGAGAGCGCCTCCTCTGGTGGCTTCAGGTAACAGGTGTTGAGTCTCTGAGGGGTTTTTGTTCAGCTCTGATGATGTTTGTGTCACTGTGACTCTCTGGCACAGAAATACACAGCAGAGTCTCCAGGCTGCAGGTTCTGTCCATTCAGAGTTGCTGTTTTACTGGAAGAGTCTAAATCAATACTGAACTTGTTCTTTAGTGAATCTTTGTAGTTTGATGTACGTCCATAGCGAGCTTCTCCGATCCACTCCAGTCCTCCTCCTGCAGGCTGTCTGACCCAGTGAGTCCAGTAGCTGCTGACAGAATAAGAGACCTGACAGCTGATGGTCAGACTCTGACCTGGCTGCACAGTCACAGAGGCTGGCTGAGTCAGGGTTTCACACTTCACACCTGAGGAAGAAAATATTAAAAACTGAATCAGCATAAATGATAAACAATCAGTGTGTTTTTGTCTCAGTGAGACTCACAGGATCCAGCAGCCAGCAGCAGCAGCAGCAGAGCTCCAGAGAACATGATGAAGGTCTGATGGAGTTTCCCTTTCTTCTTCTGTAGTCGCATGTGAGCACGTCTTTATATCAGAATGTGTATTTTGCATATTGAGTACTTTGCATTATAAGTGTATTCATATATTTATTTCTTTTGAACAAGATTCTATAATACGGTGAAGTCCAAAAAATACGACCTGAACAAAAAACAACAAAAGTAATAATAATAAAATGAAACGACGTTTGTGATTCAGCTCCAGTCCGACAGTGATAATCAAACTGTAGGAGGTGTTTGTCATTCAGGTGGACCAATAACAGCCTCTCTAGGACTTTTATGATGTGTGACCTTAGAGAAACAGGTCTATAGCTGTTAAAGACGGATGGATGAGATTTATCAGGAACTGGAACAGGACAGGATGTCGTCCACAGCACTGGATCCTTCTCTTGGGTCAAGCTAGTGAACCGGTGCTGCAGAATCCCACAGAGATGGTCTGTAGAGGCCTTGAGGACTCTGGGGTGTTACACAATCTGGACCTGAAGCCTAGTTCTGATTTAGTCTCTTCACCTGACGTCTAGAGAAGAGCAGGCAGGAGGGGAAGCAGTGGGTCAAGGGAGGGTGGGATGACTGTTCAGGAGAGGAGAGGAGGATGCTGAACTGAACCTGTTAAAGATCAGTTCAGGTCATGGACTTTGTCCAGACGTCCATCTGTCTGACTCTCCTTCTGCTTGTAGTCAGAGATGTTCTTCATCCTGACCACGTCTCTGACGTTGTTCTGCTGCAGCTTTTATTCCTTGAACGACTCCTTGTTGTTTCATAAAACATTTTATCACGTTTTAGAGTGGATGAACTAATTTACCCAATACATTGTTTTCTTTATTAGTAAAAAATGACAGAAAGCTTCACAAAAGGTTTTAACTTATATCTATAAACATTTTAAATAACTGAATAAATCAAATGAATAAAAAGCTCAACATTTCAGCAGCAGACATGAACAGACAGTTTAGAATTCATTATTAGTCTGAGAGCGCCTCCTCTGGTGGCTTCATGTTACAGGTTTTCAGTCTCTGAGGGGTTTTTGTTCAGATGTTCTGATATTTGTGTCACTGTGTCTCTCTGGTACAGAAATACACAGCAAAGTCTCCAGGCTGCAGGTTCTGTCCATTCAGAGTCACTGTTCTACTGGAAGTGTTGATGTCGATGCTGAATCTGTGCTTCAGTGACTCTTTATAAAGTGAATCTCCTGTATATTTTCCACCGATCCACTCCAGTCCTTTTCCTGCAGGCTGTCTGATCCAGTGAGTTCGATAGCTGCCCAGAGAATAAGAGACCTGACAGCTGATGGTCAGACTCTGACCTGGCTGCACAGTCACAGAGGCTGGCTGAGTCAGGGTTTCACACTTCACACCTGAGGATGGAGATAATCAACCTGAATCAGTCCGAACAGTAAACAGTCAGTGTAGTGTGACCAGACTGATTCTGTGTCAGTGAGACTCACAGGATCCAGCAGCCAGCAGCAGCAGCAGCAGAGCTCCAGAGAACATGATGAAGGTCTGATGAAGAGGATCTGATGGAGAGTCTGAGTTTTTAGACCTCAAGTGTTTTTATACAGGTACAGGAAGTTTAATTTGCATCACTTCTCCCTTCAGAGGATGAGCTAGAGCCAGAGGGACGGCTAGTTGAAGACGTAGGAGGATCAGAGGCTGATGAACCAGGAGCAGAGAGACATTTTAGAATAGACCTGATTGTGTTTGTTCAATATCGTCCAGTAAGGAAACAAGCAGTTCATTGTTTATACTTCTTCTACTGTATTTCAGTCAAGCTGACAATGAATCTGGTGAAGTGAAATTTATATGTTTTTTTGTGTGTAAATATGATAAAGAATGAACTTATTTCCCTTTACTGGTCTGGAGTTTCAACATTCATTTATTCTCTTATATTTATTGTATGAAGGACAACACTGGANAACATGATGCTGATGAAGAGGATCTGACAGCTCTTCATCCTCTGACTGTGTCAGATCATGTGTTTATATCAGACTGGTCACTTTGCATGAAGACACACTCAGCTTGGTTTCCTTGGCAACCAAATGAGAGGGTTGTAGGCTTTGACTGAACAATGTTTTAGTAAAGAGTCAAACCTTCACAGAAATCACTGACTAATCAAAACGTGATTCTCACTTTACTTTTTAATTTTCATCTAAAAATAGGAAGAATCCTGATTATTCAAGTTATTTGTTTTAATTTAATATGAATCCAGTCAATTTTCCTCTTTGTTCAAAGCAAAAGTCTCACAAGAATTATTAAAAGTTGAAGACATTAAAGAAATGAAACAAATGACTCCTATTTAACACCAGATGTGAATGAATTTAACGTCTCACATAAAGAATATTTGTTATTATATCCTGATCATTCTGATGATTTACAACAGGTGTCATCACAAACTAACTCTTAGAAAACATCTAGCTTTTTATGTTCCTGTTAATAATTTATAGTAACATAATATTTGACCACAGCAGCTCATTCTCCAGCTGATTAAATGTTTATGAAATGAGTTTCATGATGCTCTACATGAACAGCTACGTACCTGTCACACACATCTGGCTGTTTCACCAGTAGGTGTCGCGTCTCTCACTTAAAGAAGAATGACTGTTTATATGTGACCTTTCTCAGGTCTGTCAGGTCATCGTGCTTCCTGGTTGGACCCTGACCTCTGTTAGGGGTCTGTCCAGTGACCCCAGACTGGGACAGAGGCTCCAGAAGATCCCAGAACCACCTCAGAGATCTTAGTCCAGAAGATCAACGCCCCACATCCACTACATGTAAATATGTAAACATGTGACCTATAAACATCACGATGGCTGTCTGCTCTGAGTTTGACTTGTTTTTAATCTTGTCTTGAGTTTCTGTTCATTGTCTGCAGGTTGTCATTGTGCATGGGTCACTTCTATTGAAATGTAGAGTTGAAAACGACTGCATTGATTCGTCTTTCACATGAATTTTAATATCATTTTAATAAACTTACAACCTGGTTAGATGATGGCACATTTAAATAAAACCCCAGAGGCTGAAACACGTCAGTGAATTCAAAACAAACATGGACTTTAGGTGATCCTGACCACATCTCTGACATTGTTCTGCTGCAGCTTGATCTCCACTTATTCTGTTGTTCTTCAATGACTCCTTGTTGTTCCAGTTAGAACATTTATAATCACCTTTTATCATCACTTTTAACCAGTACATTGTTTTTTTTTCCTTAGTAAAAAATTTCATAAAGCTTCACAAAAAGTTTTAACTTATATCTATGAACATTTTATATAACTGAAGAAATCAAAATCATAAACATTTCAGCAGCAGACATAAAAAACTGTTTAGAATTCGTTATTACTCTGAGAGCGCCTCCTCTGGTGGCTTCAGTTAACAGGTGTTGAGTCTCTGAGGGGTTTTTGTTCAGCTCTGATGATGTTTGTGTCACTGTGGGTCTCTGGCACAGAAATACACAGCAGAGTCTCCAGGCTGCATCTTTTCTCCATTCAGAGTCGCTGTTTTACTGGAAGAGTCCATGTTTACACTGAACTGATTCTTCAGTGAATCTTTGTAGAATGATGTATGTCCAATGCGAGCTCCTCCGATCCACTCCAGTCCTCCTCCTGCAGCCTGTCTGACCCAGTGAGTGTGATGATCACCAACAGAATAAGAGAGCTGACAGCTGATGGTCAGACGCTGACCTGTCAGAACCAAAACAGAGGCTGGCTGAGTCAGACGGGCACACATCACACCTGGTGACACAAGAAAACAGTTGGTTAAACTCAGATTTACTACAAAGTAGAATTTATGACTTGATCAGATCTAGAGACTCACATCCAGCTGCCAGCAGCAGCAGCAGCAGCAGCAGAGTAACAGAGAACATGATTTATGATGAAACAGGAACTCTGCTGACACTTTTATAGCTGAGTATGAGTATGAGCTGACAGTTTGCATCAAATTAGAGGCTCATCCTATCTCACCCAAATCCAGTCAGTTTCACTGCTTTTAGTGTTTTCCTCCAATTCAATTTGCACCAATCACCAATTTAATAATATCAACATTTTAAAAAACGTCCACATTTTGAACCCCCCCTCCCCCGTATTTACCAGATTTCCAGTAAACAATGATTTTTGTAAAAGCTGTTTTCCAGTTAAATAGAGACATTTTTATATTATTTTTCAACATTTATTCACTGTGAAATGTTTAAGCTGAGCGGTGTTGTTTATGTAAAATGTATTTAGAGTTTAATACATTATTTTATTTTAGATTCATCTGTGGTTGTCAATAATTCAAGTTAGACACACCAACAAGAACCCAGATGTATAAATGATATTTTATTAAAATGTATCATTTGAGCAGATTGACATTCAGCTAAAGGAAAACATTCCTTCCTTCATGTCTATATAGCCTTTTATTTTCATCCAAACAATCTCAACTTTATTGTTTTACTTCAGGTTTTTCCTTTGATGTTAATAAACGAGGACATTACACAGAATTTCAGCACAGATTAAGACCTTTGTAAATGTTTTTTAATAACTGTTTAAAGCACAAAGACACCAAATGCTGCTGGTATGTTTTTGACCCTCAGACTGAGTTTGTGTGTCCCTCATCTAAAATCCAGGAATTGTATTTTTTTTTCTCTGCCAACTTATTGATGCAGAAATACATTTGATAAAACTCTCATGTTAAAAGACCTGGAGAATCCCACAACCTGACCAATACATATTCAGGGTTTAGAAGACCTGGATCAGACAGGCTCCTGGAGAAGGACTGGAGCGGGTCACACCAGGTTACAAGCGTCTACTACTCAGTCAGCTCTAGGCATCTTATCTGCATGGTTTGTTAGTAAAAATCATGACCACTGGTTATGATTGAGTCAGAGTCTGACGACCAGCATCTGCTAGGAGAAGGAATAAAAACATTTTAAATTTTGTTCTAAATGAGTAAAAGGAGGAATTCAACTGAGAGGAATTGAAAACAACTGAATGAATTACAGAGACTGTTACTTCCATCTTACTTGTGTGTGATGCTGGACTAAAACGCCAAACACTTTGTCAGATTTAAACAATTTTATATCCTTAGATCATGATTTATTACTAAAAGTCTTTTAGAGGAAATGATCCAAATTCAAGTGCTTTTTTATGCTTTTCTTTTTCTTTTTTTGACACAACACCAGAATAAAGAAGGTTATTGAAACATTTGATCTTCAGTTTGTCCAAATTCATTAGAACTTCTACACAGTCTCTATCCAAATGTAAAATAATAATAATAATAATAATAATAATAATAATAATAATAATGTTAAAAAACTTTGTTAAAAAATGAAGGTCTTAGAGCTCCTCCTCTGGTAGCTCCTATTACTACAGTAGTGTTGTCACAGTTAGAGGTTTTTGTTCAGCTCTGCTGATGTTTGTGTCACTGTGACCCTCTGGTACAGAAATACACAGCAGAGTCTCCAGGCTGAATGTTTTCTCCATTCAGAGTCACTGTTCTGCTAGAGGAGTCTAAGTTTATAGTAAATTTGTTCTTCAGTGAATCTTTGTAGTATGAAGAGCCAGTGCTCTTCACCCCGATCCACTCCAGTCCTTTTCCTGCAGGTTGTCTGATCCAACCCGTCCAGATGCTGACAGGATAAGAGACCTGACAGCTGATGGTCAGACTCTGACCTGGCTGCACAGTCACAGAGGCTGGCTGAGTCAGGGTTTCACACTTCACACCTGAGGATGGAGATAATCAACCTGAATCAGTCCGAACAGTAAACAGTCAGTGTAGTGTGACCAGACTGATTCTGTGTCAGTGAGACTCACAGGATCCAGCAGCCAGCAGCAGCAGCAGCAGAGCTCCAGAGAACATGATGAAGGTCTGATGAAGAGGATCTGATGGAGCTTCTCTGAACACCAAGTCTTTATATTCACTAGCAGGAAGGTTACTTTGCATAATGAGAGCTACCAGCTCCTCATGCAGAGCAAACATCAACCTTCTATCAACATTTAGTTTGGCTTCATTTCTAAAACAGTCTGCAACATTTTAAATAGAACTCAACTCAACAAGTGATCATCAGAACTAAAATATTTTTTCAGAACTGAACTGGACTCTTATATTGTGGATGTAAACTGGTACACTTTTATTAAACTGAGGAAGATGATGAGATACACTTTTCACATGTTTGAACCAAAAAGCCCTTTATGGCCTTCAGCTGGTCCAGAACTCTGCAGCGAGGCTCCTCACTGGAGCAAACAGAAAAGATGACATCACTCCTATTCTGAGGTCTCTGACTGGTTACCTGTTAAATGTAGAGTTCATTTTAAAATCCTGACTCTAACTTTCAGGGCCCTACATGGTCAAGCTCCTCTTTATGTTACTGACCTGATAAAGACCTACGCTCCAACCCGAGTCCTCAGGTCCACAGACCAGAATCTACTAACAGCTCCAACCTGAGTCCTCAGGTCCACAGACCAGAATCTACTAACAGTTCCAACCTGAGTCCTCAGGTCCACAGACCAGAATCTACTAACAGCTCCAAGGACCAGATTTAGAAGTCCAGTCTGTTGAACCTGAACTTTGGAATGACCTTCCTTTAGTTTTACGCTGTATAGACAGTCTGGACTCCTTTAAAAAGCAGCTGAAGACCCAATTATTTCAATTTTTATGTTTTTCATTGGTTTTTAGCCATCTTTATTAATGTTTTATGATCTATATTTGTTTTTTATTGAGCTTTTCCTGCAGGTTGTCTGATCCAGTGCATTCCATACTGACTGAAATCAAATCCAGATCCTCTGCAGGACAGACTGAGGACTTCCTGAGATTTTTTCACCACTGAGGTGGAGGGAATGGACTCCAGAGTCTGGCTGCTAAAACCTGAAAAAGACCTGAATTAAAGGAGACTGAAGAAAGTAACTGTGGATCAAATGAAAGACAGAAAGAAAGAAGCTTACAGGGCAGACAGAGCACTGTCAGCAGGAGGGACAGTCTGAACATCATCTTCAAACTGAAGGAGTGAACAAAGTGTTTCCACTAATAAAGACTGACTGGCTGAAGTCAGACTGTCTGACGTCAGCATTTTGAATCAGATTTTAATAAACAAATGTGTCTGATACAAACACCATTTATTATACTTTCATAAGAGTTTGTTTTTCCTGTTTCTTGTTGCTGAAACCCAGAGACTCACTGCATCACTTCTGAAATGGTTACAATATGAAAATCATGTTTAATATTAAATATTATTAAAATGTTTTTCAAATAATGTCAATAAAACAAATCAAACTTATCTTGTTAAATAACACATTTTATTTGTGATTTATTTTACAGATGTCAGTTGTGTTCACTTAGTATCATAAATATTAAATACAGTTACAATTATTTTTAACCAATAATAAATGGTCTTTGAGCTCCTCCTCTGGTGGTTTGATGCCACAAGTCTTCAGACTCATCAGACTTGTGCACAAGTGTTCACTTCTTTATGTTTTTGTTCTCCATCAAGTCCCAGGTGGGTCAAAGCTTCAGCTGCCCCCTAGAGGTTTGAAATGGACCTACAACTAATATTAGACACTATAACAGAATGTTTATGAGATTCTCTGATGTTCCTTTTATTAAGTTTTAACAAAAACTGATTTTATTTACTGATTTGAATTTAAAACATGTAAAGTATTACACTTAAAACTGAGAGAAAGTTAAAGCTGGTACTTTTTACCAGACTGATGATATAAATAACAAGGAGAAATGAGTCTGATCCATGACGAGTTCCAGTGAGAAAACTCTGCTGGAGGTTTTAGTTCAGCTGCTCCACTGACTTCAGTCACTGTGACGCTCGAGCACAATAATAAACAGCAGAATCTTCAGTCTTCAGACTGTTGATCTGCAGAAACACCTGCTGCTGGTTGTTCTCTCTGGAGACGGAGAACCGGCCTCTGACTGACTCAGAGTAGTAGATGCTGCCACTGCCACTGCTGATGTAAGCGATCCACTCCAGTCCTTTTCCAGCTGCCTGTCTGATCCAGGCTATGTCAGGAGTGCTGCTAAACCCTGAATATGTACAGGTCAGTCTGTGGGATTCTCCAGGTCTTTTAACCACTGATTCAGACTCAGTCAGAGTTTGACCCTCAGAACCTGCAGATATAAAAACATTCTTCAGTCATTTGAACTTGGATCCATTTGTTTTAGATAAATTAATTAGTTCTTACCAGTTAAGATATGAAGCAGAATTTGAAAAACCATCAAATAAACTGGTCTGATTCTTGTAAAAGTCATCATTCTTTGTTTAGTCTGCAGCTTTTTGTCAAAATGAGACACAAAATGTTGTTTAGTCCTCACTTTACCAGAGTTATAAAAAGACCTGTTTTGCATTGACTCCTCCTCCTTTAAAAAGGAGACACAAACCCTCAAACATTCCTGGAACTCCTTTATCTCCATCAGTGTTTCAATGTGTGGTGAACAATCTTAAGAATGTGATCAAAACATGAGAATAAATCATGATTCTCAGACTGAGTTATGAGATAATAATCAGATTTTTACATCAACATGTTTTCATTCTGTAGAACGACTCAGTTTTGGGTCACTTAAAGAAACAGGAAGTCATAAAAACCACAACAGCAGCTGATCTCTCTCTGGATCTTTGTTTGTTTTTATTTAAATTGATGCTCTTTAAGTGAAAAGTTACTGTTTTATTGACACCTGCAGCTGATTTCACATAAATATATTTCAGTTTTTAACTGATACTGAACTTTACTGTAGTGTTTAACATGTGCTCCATATTTGCCACAGTAATTTACAATAAAGTCCCAACACTGAGACTCAGATTCTAGAGAACAAAATGATTTAATGATGATGTGTTACGACCCCTCGGATAGTCTAGGAGAAAACACGGGGGTCTAACAAAAAGTGCTCCAGAGACAAGGCTTACAGTTTAACTAAATGTTTTATTTTCCACTCCCTCAGAAAACCACAAGCAGGAAGAGGCACTGCTGAAACGAAAGGAGTTTTTACCAACTAAAAACACTTCAACTAAAAGGGGAGGATAAACAAAGACAAAACACTGGGGAGAAAACTCCACAACCCAGGATCAAATACTTATATCACTATTTTTAATACAAAATACTACAATACAATACTACTAAGAATACTAAGACTAAACTAAAGACGCTCTACTATGGAGGATGTAGACTAATGTGATTATTCCAAACCGACAAACAGAAAGGCTCTTTAAGAGAGCTGCAGAATCCTGCACACTAAGAAACAGTTCTACTAAGAACTCAATATTTGATCTTTAAACCACCTATACCTCTGTGAATCCACAGCCAACTGAGGGAACATCAGTACCGCTCTGAGTCCCAAACTATTGTGACAGCCTCCGCCTTTTAATCTAGTCCTGATGAGCCCTGATGAGTCTAAACGAGGAACAGCTGTGTGTTGCAGCAGCTGTGAGAGCTCCCAGCGTGCCGCTGTCCATGGTGCTGAACAGCAAAGCGGGACAGACTGGAATCCTCCTCCTGACATGACAGCCACCTGTAACATGATGTAACTACAATGTAGTTTATCACCACCAGTGTGTGAATGGGTGAATGACTGTTCCTGTTGTACAGCTCTTTGGGGGGGGGGGTGCAGATCACTCTAGAAAGCCTTCTATAAATACAGGCTATTTACCATTTAATGAGGTTTAAGTTTCCTGCATTTCACAGATTTTACATTATTGTATTTCTTGCTGATATTTTTAAACATTCAGTGCAACTAATATGAATGTCAACTCCCTAAAGAAAGTAATCTACACTCATAGAGTCAAGTTCAGCTTTATTCAGCACATTTAAAAACACCTTGCTGTCCCAAAGTGATGTACATATGATGAAACAAAAACAAGCATCAACTCTCTTTGGGATTCTCCTGATTTCTAACATTTTTGTTCAAAACGAGTTTAAATCTTGTTTAAATCAAAGGTTACAGAGATTACATGTAGAGACAATTTAAAATAGATCAACAAAAACTGTATTAAATGATTTAGTAAGTCTGTGAGTATCAGTTCAGATTTTTAGCATATTTTCAGGTTTTGTATTCATTATTAATCAACAGTGTGAAATATTCATGTTCAATGTTGAAAAAACCAAACAGTTCTAAAGAATACAGTCTTTTTTCTGCATGGACAAATACACAAACTAACAAGTAAATATTAGTAACAGTTTCAGCCTCAAGATGATGAGTTTGTAGAAAATGGAGCAGCTGTTAGAGAGGAGGGAGGTCAGAGAGGAAGGAAAGGGAGGGAGAGTTTATTATGGGCATTACGGGACAAAAACAACAACATCAGCTCATCTGATTCTCCAAAATAAACCTTTCAAAATATTAACAACAATCCTGACTATCTACTAAAACACCAGACACAGTACTAAGTTACTATAAAGAATGTTCCATTTGTCTGTGATGCTGAACTGGAGCCTGACTCAGGTTTTGTTAATAAACCTGATTCTTTGTTCTGCTGTTTGTTTGTCAGAATGAGGAACTCAACTTTAGAAGAGACATGAAGACTCTGCACCAACTCCTCCTGCTGACTGAGAAACACAACAGGAGGTTCAATCTGTACAAATATCACTGCTTTGATGTTTCACTGTTCAGACACATACTGGCTGATTTTTACATTAACAATGTTTTTAATATTAAAGTGTGTGAGTGTAAAATGAGATCCTTGGAACTCTGAATCACACTTATTAGTTTAGTTTTAAAACATGATTTTAGTTCCAGGAGACACTTTTTAAATGTGAAACATCTTAAAAACATCAACAAACCAGCTGTTCTACAGAGAACCTGATGCTTAATAAATAATGGGACCTTCAAACTGTGATAAAAACAAAAACAAAAAGGGAAAAGATTATTTTTTAAAAATCACCTCCAGGATGATAAAAATTCATTTAAAAGTTCATATCTGTAACAGGATCTAAATAATATCTCCTCCATGTTAACATGATGATATTTAATTTGACTGATTCTTTTAATTCTCCACAAGTTGCTCTTTTAGATGATTTATGTCTCACATGTCCACTGATGTCCAGACTTTTACCACCTTGTCTATTTTCTTTTACAGCTACATGAAATGTCTTCGTCCTCTTTTCTTTTTATAACTAAGCAGAGCTTTTCTACTTTCTATAAAAATGATATCAACTCAGAAAATGTTCACCTCTTATATAGACATGCACCTCTCATGCACACATAAACAAAAGCTCTAATAAACAAGTGAAAGTAAATCTGGTTTTTACATGAGAGGTTTTCTTTTCACATGGGAGGTATTTTAGAATAATGTCCCTGGTGTCCCTCATAGTGTCCAACATGTCTCCTGTTGTTGAGTAAAACTGCTCCGTCTTGGTTTGAAACTCAGACCAACCATTCTGTCAGATCAGAACAAGTTCATATACATTCATTAAGATTCACACAAGACAGTTTATCTCTGGGTCATTAGTGGTCCAAGACCTCCTCTAGTGGCAGACATGTGGTACTACAAATGTTGATGCTTGGAGGGGTTTTTGTTCAGCTCTGCTGCTTGTTTGAGTCACTGTGGCTTTGCTTCGCACAGAAATACACAGCAGAGTCTTCAGGCTGCAGGTTCTGTCCATTCAGAGTCACTGTTCTACTGGACGTGTTGATGTCGATGCTGAATCTGTGCTTGAGTGAATCTTTATAAAGTGAATCTCCTGTATATTTTCCACCGATCCACTCCAGTCCTTTTCCTGCAGGCTGTCTGATCCAGTGAGTTCGATAGCTGCCCAGAGAATAAGAGACCTGACAGCTGATGGTCAGACTCTGACCTGGCTGCACAGTCACAGAGGCTGGCTGAGTCAGGGTTTCACACTTCACACCTGAGGATGGAGATAATCAACCTGAATCAGTCCTAACAGTAAACAGTCAGTGTAGTGTGACCAGACTGATTCTGTGTCAGTGAGACTCACAGGATCCAGCAGCCAGCAGCAGCAGCAGCAGAGCTCCAGAGAACATGATGAAGGTCTGATGAAGAGGATCTGATGGAGAGTCTGAGTTTTTAGACCTCAAGTGTTTTTATACAGGTACAGGAAGTTTAATTTGCATCACTTCTCCCTTCAGAGGATGAGCTAGAGCCAGAGGGACGGCTAGTTGAAGACGTAGGAGGATCAGAGGCTGATGAACCAGGAGCAGAGAGACATTTTAGAATAGACCTGATTGTGTTTGTTCAATATCGTCCAGTAAGGAAACAAGCAGTTCATTGTTTATACTTCTTCTACTGTATTTCAGTCAAGCTGACAATGAATCTGGTGAAGTGAAATTTATATGTTTTTTTGTGTGTAAATATGATAAAGAATCAACTTATTTCCATTTACTGGTCTGGAGTTTCAACATTCATTTATTCTCTTATATTTATTGTATGAAGGACAACACTGGAGTCAGAGATGTCAGATAGAGGAAGTAGTTTCTGTACCAGTCTCCTGTTTGTGTCTCTCACTGTGTCTCTCGAGCACAGTAATAAACTGCTGAGTCGTCAGTCCTCAGACTGTTCATCTGGAGAAAGACTTTACTGCTGGAGTCGTCTCTGGAGACGGAGAACCGACCCTGGACTGACTGGGAGTAAAAGAAATGAGAACTGCCCGTGTGAACAAAAGCGATCCACTCCAGTCCTTTACCAGGAGCCTGTCTGACCCAGTTCATAGGGGAGTCTCTGAATGTGAATCCAGAACCAGTACAGGTCAGTCTGTGGGACTCTCCAGGTCTTTTATTAACCACTGGTTCAGACTCAGTCAGGGTTTGACCCTCAGCTCCTGCAGACAGATGATTCATTAGACTCTATTATTGCAGCATTCATCACTCCAGATGTTGGTTAAACCAGTTTCCTTCTTACCAGTCCAGTAAACAGACAGAAGGAGTAAAACCATCCCAACCACAGCTCTGATCCTTGCAGCAGCCATGTGTCTGTGTTCAGTCTACAGTGTGTTTGTCAGTGATTTGGTCAGAGTCTTAAACTCTGGAACACACATGTAAAGATGGAGGTGAAGACAGTTTGCATCAACTCCTCCCCTCAGACAGAAACACAGCTCCTCTCCTCTAAACCTCTACAGACATTTGTTTCAAGAATTTCTTCATATTTCAAGTAAAACAAGAATTCTCATGTCCAAATGATGAGACCTTTTCTAGAGTTCAGCTTTAATCAGGTTAAAATCAACTTCAACACAAAACATTGGAGCAGTTTTTAATAAACTAACCTGCTGACATGATATCCAACACAAACTAGTGCGTCTACAGTCAAGAGTTTATCCATGTTTCTTACTTCACTAGCAGCTCTACATGACAGAGGTCTATAACCTGGTCCATAGGGTCTAATTAAACCCTCAGTGTATGGTTGGATCACAGCTCTTTCACTGAAAGGAGTCATGAAGCTGCTTTGATCTTAGAACTCATCAGATCAGTTTGTCCTTCTATTTTCTGCGTCCCTGAGATGATCTGCTGCCTTGTTGTGTTCTTAATACACGCCTGAAGACCTCATCTAGATCATCATCATTCTAGGTGTTTTCTAACATCATAGTGAGGTCTTCATCCTCTGTGAAGAGGCCCTTAGATCCACTGTCATTTATATTTGAGTTGTTTAGCTTCATCATGCATGACTGTTTCGACCTCCCCTGAGATCTATGGGAGGCCTAACAAAAGGAACTGGAGGAGACCCGAGTGAAGTTTCACCAAAATATTATTCTAGCCCACACAGGGGATTTTAATACAGTATAATAAAAGGAGGCACTAACTAAGGTTAATAACAAAAATAGTTCTATATAACTTATTAAATAAATATCTATATAAACAGGAAACGTCAGAGGAAAACCTCTGGGACAAATGCAGCACCAGGATGTTAACTAAAGGAAATGTTTAACAATTAACTAAGGGACAGAGAAACTAAGAGTCTTTAAAAACAGAACTGAAGGAGTTTCAACTAAAAGGCTCAAAAACCAAATCAAGCTGTTTAAAGTCAGACGAGCCTGGAACCCCGAGACAAACACACCAAAGCTACAAAGTTCTTTAAACCTAAAAGAACTACTTAACTACTACACTACTAAAACTACTATCATTCACAGCTAGAAGCCAAAAACACTCAGACAATGGGGGATGACGGCACAGAGCCGTTCCCCATGTAGGACTGTCAGCTGACGCTCCTGATGAGCAGATGAGCTGCTGCCATGCCGGTTCGGGCGTGTCGCTCTCCGAGGTCCTGAACCACAGGAGACAGAAGCAGCAGCAGAGGACACAGAGCGCACGAGGACAAAACCCTCACAGGGACGACATCCTGGGGAAGAAACAATGACTTTAATGAAAGTGCTGCTGCAAAACATTAAGATGTTCTAAAGAGGTTATGACATTATTTGAATCTTGTGTTAGAAAACATTAAAGTCTCAATTGAATTTATTACTGTAATTTTAAAACTGATTGTATTTTTAAAATGTTTTTACCAAACATAATGGATTAAACACTCATTAACTCATATTAAAGATTTATTATTTGATTATTTCAGTTTGATGTCTGATTTTCAGTCACATGTTCAGATGATGAACTTTTACCCTCCATTATAAACTGGTCTTAGGTCGCCTCCTCTGGTGGTTTGGTGCAACAAGTCTTCAGTCTCTGAGGGGTTTTTGTTCAGATGTTCTGATGTTTGTGTCACTGTGGGTCTCTGGCACAGTAATACACAGCAGAGTCTCCAGGCTGCAGGTTCTGTCCATTCAGAGTCATTGTCTTACTGGAAGAGTCTAAATCAATACTGAACTTGTTCTTTAGTGAATCTTTGTAGTATGATCTATATCCAATGTGAGCTCCTCCGATCCACTCCAGTCCTCCTCCTACAGGCTGTCTGACCCACTGAGTGCGATAATCAACAACAGAATAAGAGACCTGACAGCTGATGGTCAGACTCTGACCTGGCTGCACAGTCACAGAAGCTGGCTGAGTCAGGGTTTCACACTTCACACCTGAGGATGGAGATAATCAACCTGAATCAGTCCGAACAGTAAACAGTCAGTGTAGTGTGACCAGACTGATTCTGTGTCAGTGAGACTCACAGGATCCAGCAGCCAGCAGCAGCAGCAGCAGAGCTCCAGAGAACATGATGAAGGTCTGATGAAGAGGATCTGATGGAGCTTCTCTGAACACCAAGTCTTTATATTCACTAGCAGGAAGGTTACTTTGCATAATGAGAGCTACCAGCTCCTCATGCAGAGCAAACATCAACCTTCA
>SSNR01001009.1:5430-15526 GCA_006937965.1 Callopanchax toddi
ACATGAATGTAATTGCAGCAGCAGTGTTACCTGTAACTCTTCAATAATATATTTTAATTACTGTTCTGTTGTTCCAATGCTGCTGACATATTAATAGTTACTTTGTTGTTCAGTTCTTAAATAGTCTAATCCCAATTGCATGGCAAAAATGCTAATTTAATTATAAAACAAATGAAAATGATTAGTCCTGCAGTAAATATCAACTTTGTAAATGTTCACTGGTGTTCAGACGTCCTGATGTAGCTCTGATTCTTCAGGAGGACGAGGAGGACAGAACAGGAGGACACAGATTTATTTGTGAAAATTACACGAGTTGATCCTGAGTGTGTAGCACGGTTCAGCAGGTCATGAAGTCAGCCTCGTGTGGTTTAACTGAAAAACAATCCATAATTAACTCATGTTCAAAATCACATTTTCTTCACTGATAATATCACCATTATGCAGACATTTATGTCTGTAAAGGACCAAGAGGTCAAAGTAACAATTAAATTGGACATGAACCAGTCAACCACTAACCCATTAAATGCTAAATGCTTTTTATGTAGTTGAGATAATTTAATAACGATTTTTCAAATGACAAAATTCCAGTTCAGCTCAATACTACACATTCCCTTAATGCCACCTTGAAAGTTTCAGCCATTTCTGATTTTCCCTTTCAAAATAAAAGCAATATGATTATGTTTTTTTATATCAAAATTTATTAATTAAAATAAAATATGAAATCAAATAGCCAGGACAAATTCCCAGTTCAGCTCACTACTACCCATTCCCCCAATGCCACCTTGAAAGTTTCAGCCATTTCTGATTTTTCATTTCAAAATTAAAGCATTATCAATTTGTTTATGTACGCCAAAATAAAAAATAGATTTAAAACATGAATTCAAATAGCCAGGACAAAATTCCAGTACAGTTCACTACTACACAGTCCACCAATGCCATCTTGAAAGTTTCAGCCATTTCTGATTGTCCCTTTCAAAATAAAATCATTATCAATTTGTTTACATTTACTACAAAATAAAAAAATGATTTAAAATATTGAATCACATAGCCATCACAAAATTCCTTTTTAGCTCATTATTTGTCACTCTCCCAATGACACATTTTAAGTTTCAGCCATTTCTGATTTTTCATTTCAAATTAAAAGCATTAGAAAATAGTTGACATTGCCTTCAAAATTTAAAAATTTTAAAGAAAATGTAAATTCAAATAGCCATGACAAAATTCCACTTCAACTCAATACTAAACAGTCCCCAAATGCCACATTGAAAGTTTCAGCCATTTCTGATTTTCCATTAAGCAAACCCCGCATGAGAACGTTGTTAACATTGACACACACACACACAAAATAACTAAAATTTGAAATCAAATAGCCAGGACAAAATGTGTTAATTTGTTTGTGACCAGTGGGGATTTTATACAGCTTGTCTTATGTATATTTATTTTGTGGCATATAGGTATTTTTTATAAATTTTATTTTGAAATCAAACATCATATATGGATGAATAATTTTGTATTTTAATGTTGGTGTTTGTAACTATTGCCACAAATTGAACTTTCATGTTTGCATGCCGGCCTAATTATTAGTTATTTATGATTTAATTTTATCATGTTATAAAATCAGTTGAAATTTTATGATACTTTTATTTTGAAGTGTCACATAAGATCATTCTTTTTTCTGTTGCTGAATTGTGGAGTTGTATATATTCATGTAATGATGTCATTGTATGGAAAATGTTAGTTTTTAATGAAAATGTAATCATTTTTAAGTGAGTGTCAGGGCATTTAGATTTAGATTAGAGAAAGTGGGAAGACTAATTTTGCAATATCAGGACTTAGTCTAAATATGTAAATAATGCTATTAATGTTGAGAGGAATTAGCGTTTGTAAATGTGAAAGAAAAATTAAACCAGAAGCCGACTTTTACTTTGAAAGCATCTCCAGAGCAGAAAAGCCGTAGTACCGCATGTTAGCGAGCAGAAGAAAATGGAGCGAGGGCTGGCCTGACTTTCGTTTTCTGACGGGAGGACGGCTTGACTCCAGTGATTATAAGACAACCCCCCTTTTCAAGACTAATCTTCAGAAAAACGACTAAATTCACTTTTTAAAGAAACTATTTTTATTGAAATTTTGAGAAAATAATTTAAATAATACTACTAATAATGACAGACTGCTTTAATATTTGCTTATTAACAGGGGTGCACACAACCAGTCCACTGTACTGATCTCTCTGCCCGAACACACCTTTGCTGACATCACGGTGGGATTGTGCAGCTCCACCATCATCAGACACTGATGAACTTCACATCCAGTTGTGGTGCTGTGATGGAGTTTTCATGTAGGGGAAGCTTGTTTACACACACACTCGCTGCTGCGGCATGAATGCACAGACACACAAACCAGAGGACTAAAAAGACTAAAAGATGTCTAAAATTTCAAACGTTAAATTTTAGGTCTAAAAAATGCCCAGATTGTCGTCCTATGTCTAAAAATTTAATTAGGTCAAGTCTAAAATTTATTCCCGACAATTGTTGGTCAAATACGCTAAGTAAAACTCCGTATTCGGAAGTTTTTTTACTTTCTGATACCCAGAAGCCAGTTGCGGTACCGCGGATCACACGAAGAAGAAGAAGACCGGAAATGTATGGACCTGCTCAGCCAGTGTAGCTAGCATGTTGTTCGCGGATAAAATAATCCTTGTTGGATATGTCGACTGCTTGTCGTTAAAAGATGGGAAAGTGCGTTTTCAACGCGGCATGGCTCGACAATGGCGCCGCCAACACCGTGTGTGTGCGTGCGTGCCGAGTGAGCGCTCGTTCACGTCGCGTTTAACGGAGGTTTCCCCGTAGAGCCGCGGGGGAGAACGTTCTAACAGACTTGACTCGGCATTTATCCAGTCAGTCATCTCATAGTTTATCTATGTCCTGGTTTTTTGAGGGGCTTGAACGCACCATCAGTAAAACCTACAGCAGCCAGGTGTTATAAAACCTGCTCAGGTGAGATGAGATAAGCAACCTGAGTGAATCTGAATGGTTTCTGCTCTGTTAGCCACTAGAAGAGTGTCGGCTCAAACACATCAGTCTGTCAGTCAGTATTAGAGACACTATGTTGAAGTTATCTACACAATACAGAGTTAAAGCCGCACTCTGGATTATTTCATCAGGAGAGCAGTTTTTGAATCTAGCGTCCAAAGGCTCCTCCTCAAAACATCTCGACACGCGCGTCCGGTCGCGTGTGCGCGCGTGCACACGGCGCATATACGTTGCGGACATGAACTGTCCCGCTCAATGTGTAGGGTTTAATCACTCACAGTTCACAATCTTATTCCAACAACACTACGAGGGTCTGAAGAGCCCTCTCTGTCCCTGCTGCTTCTGATATTAGCTCTGTTAGCACCGAGCTGCTGCTGGACTCTGAAGCTGAACTTGACTCGGCCCTGGATGAACTTTCTGACCAAAATAAACGCGTAACCCTGTCAAGCCTTGCCATTCTGTGAGGTGAAAGGTTTAAAAATAAAAATAAATCCATCTTTAGCTGGAGAATGGGTAGGTTTTTAGTAGAAATGAGCCGTGAGTCCTCAGTGAACGGCTGAGACGGCAGAGAAACACACGGAGCGTCCTGTACGACAGCGCCCCCTACTGGTACAGGTTTGGTCGATGCGCGTGCATGTTGAGAGAATGCAGACATTTGAATTTCATTGGCTGAAAAATGTCGGCGGCAAGAAATAATGGAAAGGGGTCTCTAGGAGGAAGGAGGGTCTTCATCAGAATGACAGATGTTGTGGAACTCAACCCATAGATCATAGTTTAGACCTGAAATATCATTTAGAACATTTAGAAAACTTTGATACAGAGAAAAATGCTCCAGAGAGCCGCTTTAATGCTGGAAATGTTTATTAGTAGGTTTAACACGTGTTTCTGTAAAACTACAGACAAACCAAACAGGTATGTTTATTTATTACAGGATGTGTTATCCTCATCACAATATTAAGCTCTATTGTTGCATATCACAGGTTTTTCTCATATCGTGCAGCCCTAACTTAGAGCGTAAAAAATTACATTTAAATAGTTTTGTGTGCTTAGGATGGAGGTGGCCTGGGGAAAGAAAGTCCTCAGCTTTTTTCTAATGAAAATATTTACTAATATAATTTATTTGAGTATCATCTAGGGATGAGCGAGTACCACATTATCTGTATCTGTTCAACCACCTAAATTATCTGTATCCGTATCTGTACTCGGAGTGGGCGGTGCCTAAACCGGAAGTGGGCGGGGCCTGAACAAGAAGTGATGCGTTTTACTCTGGAGTGGGTGTGGCTTAAATCAGTACATTATTTTAAGTCTGAAATTGATGTGATTGATCAGAATTAGCTTTATGTATTGTTTATTTGAAAACTATTTACAGAGCAGCCTCAGAATTCAGATTCAATGTTTCTGATCACAATATTAAAGGCTGGGTTTTTAAACCTTTTTTGAGCCAAGGTAAACTTTGTCATTAAAAAAAATCACAAGGCACACCATGGGGTGGGGGGGCTAGTTACCAGCCTAACACCTGTCTTAACCTCCCAGTCCAGAGTCACAAACCCCCCAACATTCACCAGAGCAGATGAGCTCTGAGCTCATTGATGTCTGATAAAGTCAGCAGGTTGAATTTGGTCCAGTCAAACATTTTTAACACTAAAACATATTAATCTGTCAGGACTGCAGCTGTTTACTAAGGCTCACTCTGTTTTAATAGTTTTACTGTAGAAACCTTCTCATCTGGTCACCTGACAATAAAGGATTAGATTTAGTTTACAGGTGACCTGATTAACTCTTTTTTTATCACAAGTATAAGCTATAAATACCACAAGTATTTATCTGTAATGGATTAAATCTGCCTTAAAATGACTTTATTTCTCTCCTGTTTATTTTATTATCCATGTTACAGGATGCAGGGCTCTGTCATCATGTTTTAGTTAAACTACTTGTGGGTCTTTTTAAACATTAGAATTAATGTGAGTCTCTGAAAACAGCTGTAAAGACGAATCTGATGACGTCACTGACAGATCAATGTGTTTTAGTGTTGATGATCTGTTGAATTTTAACCTGTCAGCTGTCGGTCACACAGCTGGGAAACGCCGTTTGGACGGAGCGCGCTCCCATTCACTTTATGAATGACAGGCGCGCTGAGTTCACCTGACGCGTGACAGGGGACAGATAACGGGACCTTCGTCCTTCAGCCAATGGGTCTCTCAGACCGGTTTTACGCAGACTTTTTTGCCAAATGCGCATCATCACGCAGGAAGCAAAAAGCTGCTGATTCGACCCAGTGTCAGCGGACCCGCTGATCTACTGGTTTTATGGACCAGGCAGATCAAAGTATGAATTTTAAGAAGCCTGGACTGTCGCTGGTCCACCGGGAAACGATCAGGTCACCAGAGCGTCCAGGTTGAAGCAGAGCCTCCTTCTCCTCCTCGCCGAACTCCTCACTCACTGGGAGAACGCGTCCTGTCAGGACTGAAACCCTAAGCGGACTTTCCGTCTGCTCCTACCCTCACACCGGGAAGAACCGCTGTCAGACCAGTGGGTTTTCCTCAGATTTCCCGCCGCCGCTCCTGGCGGTCTGCGCGTACAGCTGTTCTGACCGAGCAGAGCTAGCGGTTAGGGGCACGGGAGAGGTCCTGGTGGAGGAGCCTGAGCGGGTTACTTTTGGGCCTGATGAGGGCCTGGATGGGCCTGGGCCTCCCCACCTCCTCCTCCTCTCCGCAGCTGAGAAAATCAGGTTCGGGCGCTCTGGCCACTCACAGAGCGTGAACACAGTCAGTTGATGATTTCCTTCAGCACGATCACGGATAATGATGCCTTTTATTCGGATCCGGCTCGGACTCGTCAAAAATGCATTATCCGTACCGGATGCTCGTCTGAAACGAGGATTCAGCTCATCCCTAGTATCATCACCCAGATTGATTAACACTGATATTTGTCAATCTGAGCCTTTGACACGCTTCTAGAAAAGTTGTAGTTTAGTACATTATGTAGTTAAATGAATAAAGAATGTCCGTATGGTTATTATTTAATGATGTATGTCACCTATAACTTTATTTTATTTTTCATTAATTTATTTTATTATCTGGATTATTTAGCTTCCTATTAATGCGTCTTGTTGGTATAAAATTTCATACATAACAGTCTCAAATGGTCTAAAAAAGGTCTAAAATTTAATGTACTGAAACCTGCAAGAACCCTGCTGTGACTATTTATCATGAAGATTCTTCTAGTTTCACTTTAGTTTCCTGAGCGTTGCTGTCATGTTGCTGTGAGCGCGCGCACGCTCTGCCTCTTCCTCTGGACCGACTTGAAATCCGACGCATGGTTTTCAGTCCGGACCTAACGGACTCATTATTCTCAAATTGTGTACAGGTCGGCAGTTCTGATAACGTATAACAGAAATTCTCTGCTATCCAAATAAACGACAATCCACCGACCTGGAGTTAAAACAGGAATTTAAAAGCGCATCAGTAACTATAGCAAGAAGAATGTCTGCAGCCAGGTCCTACTCAACTATAGGGTTAGCGTTAGCATTAGCGCCAGCAGCAAACACAGATTGGTAAAACTATGAACTAAATTTTATTTTTATTTTTTTATTACCTTTATTTATCCAGGAAAGTCCCATTGAGTTTCAGAAACTCTTTTCCAAAGGAGTCCTGGATCACCACCTATAGGGCCAGTTGTGATCTGTGGGGGAAACCGGAGTACCCGGAGGAAACCCACGCGTGCATGCAGAGAACACGCAACTCCACGCAAAAAAGCCGCAGCCGGGACGTGAACCTGCGACCTTCTTGCTGCGAGGCAACAGTGCTAACCAACTACGCCACCATGAAGCCCAAATGCTCTGAATACGCTAGAGAACGACAATAAATGTGTCTGACAGATATTTAAACGTACTAACCCACAGATTGTTATGGGAGTATTTTTACACATTTCTCACCTTTTGTTGCTTATGTCTGTCATGCAGCACTGAACGGGAGATGTGTCCGTCACAAAATAATGCATGGCTGGAAATCGGAACAAAATATTAGTTCTGCCCCATGGAACTTTGGTTCCGCCCATGTAAATTATTATTTAAAAATTTAAAAGCAAAAAATAATAATAAAAAATTTAAAAGGATTCTGGTCACAAACCTCAACAAGAGAAACCCTGACAAAAAATAAATTTAAAAAAATTTGTATTTATATTTGACCTTTGTTGACCTTTCATTCACTACAAGTGTCAGGCGGAGCCAGGCTGGAACCGTGCTTTGTAAAGGACTCTAGGTCGTCTGAAGATGAACGCAGATTCTCCCCTTTTAATCTTAGAGGACCAGGACTGTCATCAGCTCATCTACGGCGCAGCGAGTAGCGTTCATAACTAGAGTGTCTGTCATAGGACCTTTTTGGAGGGTTGTCATGGTAACCACCTGCTTTTATCAGTCTGGTGACCATCCCCCCACTTACAAGAATTTGTTCTGAAGTTCTTAAATTCAGAAGGTGGACTTCTTTGACCTTTCTGTGAAATTCAAGCCTTGAGGGAGTCTTGAACCTGTTGAGGTTTCAGAGACTTTGATCCCTGATTGCTCGACTTGGACTGTGAAGATGAACGCTTTGTAGCATCTCCAGTCACAGTTCCAGAGGTGACTTTTAGTTCCAGTTGAGGAGTGTCGACTTCTAAAGACAGAATGTGTTCACTACATCAGTGACCTCAGCAATAAGACAAGAGACGTCTGTGTGAATATTCAATGAAAGGTGTCCAACATGTGCATGTGTTTCAGGTCTCCCTGCAGATGTTCAGATGGTGCTGATTAAGGAAGAAGCTCCTGAAGAAGAATGGAGACCTGGTGTGGACCAGCAGGACCCAGAACCCCTCACCATAAAGGAGGAACAGGAGGAGGTGAAGACCAGCCTGGATGGAGAGCAGCTCAACATAAAGGAGGAGACTGATCCCACCAGCTGTTCATTCACTCCAGTTCCTTTGAAGAGTGAGGATGATGAAGAGAAACCTTTGTTCTCACAGCTTCATCAGCACCAAATGAAAGATGGAGATCTTCCAAGCAGCAGCTCAGCTGATCAGATGACAGCAGCAACTGGTGGAGAGGACTTTGGAGGAGAAGAAACTCCCAGAAACCCAGATGGAAACACTGATGAAGAGGATTCCAGCTCTTCAAAGACTGAAGACAGTGAGGATGATGAAGATGTGAAGAGTTGTGACTCTCAGCTGAAACACTCGTCAGACTCTGGGTCAACAACTGAAGACAGTGACAGTTACCGGAGTCCTGAGTCAAGTGTAAACACTGTCAACAAATGTGTTAGCTGCTCTGAGTGTGGTAAGCAGTTTGTTAATAAGCGCTCACTTCAGAGACACATGACATGTCATTCAAGAGTCAGGTCTTCAAGCTTCAAGGTTCAGAAGAAATGTGTTGGAGTGAAGAACAATGTAGACTCACACAGGGAGGTCCAGACAGGAAGAAAACCATTTAGTTGTGATGACTGTGGAATAACGTTTGCTCATAAAAGTCATCTAAACAAACACATGAGAATTCACACAGGAAAGGATCGATTTGGTTGTAGTGTTTGTGAGAAAAAATTTAATCAAATGAGTCATTTGTACGAACACATGACAATTCATGCAAGAGAGAAACCATTTGGTTGTAGTGTTTGTGACAAAAGATTTATTCAAATTTTTGATTTTAAAAAACACATGAGAATTCACACAGGGGAGAAACCATTTGTTTGTTTTGTTTGTGACAAAAGATTTACTCAAACTAGTCATTTATACAGACACATGAGAATTCACACAGGAGAGAAACCATTTGGTTGTAGTGTTTGTGATAAAAGATTTGATCAAATGAATCATTTGTACCAACACATGACAATTCATGCAGGAGAAAAACCATTTGGTTGTAGTGTTTGTGACAAAAGATTTATTCAAAGATTTGATTTAAACAAACACATGAGAACTCACACAGGGGAGAAACCATTTGTTTGTTTTGTTTGTCACAAAAGATTTACTCAAACTAGTCATTTATACAAACACATGAGAATTCACACAGGAGAGAAACCATTTGGTTGTAGTGTTTGTGACAGAAGATTTAATGAATCTAATTATTTAAACAAACACATGAGAATTCACACAGGAGAGAAACCATTTGGTTGTAGAGTTTGTGAGAAAAGATTTAATCAAACGAGTAATTTAAACAGACACATGAGAATTCACACAAGACAGAAACCATTTGCAGCTTTATGATTAGTTGAACCAAACACCTGAGAATCCACCAGGAAACAAGTATTCTAGCAGGGTGGATCTACACTGATTTAACTTTATCATCTATGAATTTATCGACCATCAAAAGGCTGAGTCATTCGCTGGTTGTTTAGTGATTTGGTAACGGAGCTGCAGCAGGTGATGTTAGCCTAGCATACTGTAAGGATCAGAAGGTCATGCAAATGTCAAAGGTCAACAAACATCACTGGTCATTAGACATGACCAGACATCCACGCTTTGCTCCAGAAACAAAGTGTGTTTAGGAAACCAAAACAAAGGCTTTGTTTTCTTCCACTCTACAAGCTCCTTCCAACCACCTGTTTCAGACTAAACTATTCTGCCTCTCTCCAAAGCTACAGACGCCCTGAAGAAACTGGTGATTTTTATCATTAATAAAAATCATTTCTCTTTAGACTTTGATGACAAATGAATATCAGTGATTGTTTTCTCTAAGGTGTTTATTCAGAATTCATTGTATAGAAATTAATGGTTAAATCTTAAACAATGATTATTTGAAATGCATTATTTTAAATGTTGAATACATCAAATGACTCTAATAGATGATTTAATCATGTTTTATCAGTCATGTTTCATATTAATATCTATATTAATAATGACTTTACTGAGTTTAAACCATGATTCTCAGTGAAATATTTTCTCTCTGAGTTTCATAGAGAGAGTGAAACAGAGTCTCTTGGTAACGCCTACAATTTTCCTGGCTGATCATTGGTTAGTCGTATGTTCTATAAAAACTGATGTTTCTGGATTTTCTCCAGTCTCTGCCAACATGCCAACTAGAAACCTTCAGTCTGGAATCAAACCAG
>SSNR01001010.1:6667-20500 GCA_006937965.1 Callopanchax toddi
AAGCCTGATTTATACTTCTCCGTCTGCGTCGTTACGGAGACACGCAACGCCATTATGCGTCGACGCAAGCTCTCTACGACATGCTCGCAGAGGCTGACGGAGACATGCCCAAAATTCTAACTATGCGTCGAAAGCGACGGACAACGCATGCCTGTGATTGGTCGGCTCAACACCCCGTGATCATTTCCGGCTTCATGCCGCTATCAACAGAGTAGTAATAGTAGAATCTCACGGAAGCAGATATGGATCAGCTCGAGAACCGTCTGGCAGACGAAGTACGAACATTTATATCATCCATCAGTGTCCCTAAAGGGTTAAACAAGAGCTACATTTTCGCTCGTCGTCTGCCTCGTCCTCACTGAACGGACGGACAGACATTCAACAGACGCCGCTGTCTCCTCACTTCTGTTTAATTCTTTTTAACAACATTGTTTGTTCTTCGAGATCAATCTGTTCAAACTCAATCAAAATTCGCTCTCTGTCGGCCATTACTGAGCTGAAATAAACAAACTTTGGTCGACCGGAGGCATTACTGCAGAAAAGTTATGCGCCCTCTGCTGTCCTGGTGGAGAATTGCTTCACAACACTGACGGAGAAGTAAAAATCAAAAACGTCTCCGTCAATACGTGTGCGTCTGAGCGCAAACGTGCTGTCGGAGAAGTATAAATCAGGCTTAACCAGTCCAACCAATGAAGGCCAATCAGAGGTAGAGTGGGCGGGACTTCATGCCTCTGCTCTGACAGATGCTGTGACTGGACTTAGTTCAATATGTTTAGTGGGCAGAGACACGGCCAGCCTTAATAAGTTACTACACTTTATTAATGAGCCCAGAAAACCACAACCCAGAACTAGAATCATTTTAAATCAAATGGATTTAAAAACAGCCCAAAGTTGCTCATAATAACTTTAGGAAGCACTGGTATTATATCAACATGCATTAAAAACATCTAGGTGGCCCCAAAAACTTCAGACAAATACAACGTAATGAAATAAGCAAAAGAGCTTCTTGTCCTTTAATCCTTTATTGGATTAGATCCCCGTACTGGACTTTCATGGTTTTCCTGCTCAAACATTTGAGCTCAAATCACTTGTTTTAACCTCTGAGCTCCGAGCTGTAGTTTGGTGTGACCCTTTAGCTTAATGGGTTAGTAAGACCTCACAGACTGGATCAAATCAAAAATAAAACGACATGAAACAAGTTTTAAAACAGATTTTACATAAAAACTAAAAATAATAACAAAGTTTTTAACAAAGTTTCAAAAGAAACAAAAAAACAGTGTAAAACAAATCAAATCAACCAGTTAAAAACAAAGAAATAGCCAAATTAAAAGTCAGAACTCTCAATAAGGACTACAGGTTGAACGTGAGCACATGGCAGGTCAATAGGCTCTGATTTAAATCTTGATTAAAATTCATTCCTGGTATTCAGATCATAAATTCTGGGCTCCACTGTCTGACAGTGAAGGACTGAATGGTTCCCATTATTTGTTGTTGTGTAAGCCTCTATGTCACCAAACTACAAGACCCAACCATGCCTTTCACAAGGCCGGGCTGCATCCACTATGTGCAACTGCATGTGCTGGATATGTAAACATGCTAACAACCAGAATTGGAACGCAGCCCTGATCACCCCCCCTGTGCCAGATGTCTGCCTTTAAACAGGCCTAGTCTCAGATTTCACTCATCGTCTGGTGAATAGTTTTGGTTTTGTAACCTGATGAAGAGAAGGGACATCTGAGTGATAACTGATCAAACGCCACTAAAACATGACCCAAATAATTAACAAACCTCTGGATACACAAGTCATTGATTGCTCACATGTAGATGATCAGGGAGAATCAAACCTTTTGGTTTCATGAAGCTCACATCAGGAATCAACTTAGTAGGATTTGATGTCTCTAGAGTTTCAGGAGATGCTGCTGTAGCTCAGTCTCATTGGTCTCTGCTGCCACCCAGTGGCCAGCTGGTGAATTACACCTCACTGCAGCGATAAGTGTTTGAAAACTTTGAAAATGCTTGAATTTAATGTGGGATTTTAAAGGTTTTGGAAGTGCTTGATCTTCAGGTCCTGGAGGCCTGCAGGTGTCAGAAACCTTTTCAGTCGTCTCCACAAAAACGTCTTCTTTTCATTTTTGGAGCTGGTCTGAAACAGAGTCCTTGTTGGATTTGGGACGTTGTGACTCTTCAAAGCCTCTTCAGGCTCAGTCAGACCAGTGTTTCCTGTGAGACCAGAAATGATGACTGATTATCCTGAAACATCCTGATTCAGAGACGGTTTTCAGAACACAGATTTTCATCTGAGTGGAAACTGTTGTCTTGTGAACTGGTTGTGAGATGTTCCAGTAGATGGACAGTTCATGTCATGGTTTTTTTATTGTCTCCATTTTTCCTGTAGCTCCAAAGCCAACCCGAGCTGAGTCTCAGCTCCTCTAAACTTTCTCCTGGGTTCAGGTCTGGAGCCTGGCTAGGCCTCTCCAGGACCTTGATGCTTCTGATGGAGCCTCCTTAGTTTCCTGGCTGTGTTTCAGGTCATTGACCTGCTGGAGACCAGCATCGACCCATCTTCAATGATTACTGAGGGAAGGAGGATGTTGACCAGAATCTGGTGATCCATGTCTCCATCCATCCTCTCCTCCATGTGGTCCAGTCATCCTGTCCTCATTACAGGAAAACACCTCAAACCATGACGTCTCCACCCCCGTGCTCCATGGTCGGATGGGATTGTTCTCATTCTTCTTCCTCCAAACACAGCGAGTGAAGTTTCTACCATAAAGTTCTATCTTGGTCTCCTCTGACCTCCTGACCTTCTCCCAGACCTCCTTTGGATCATCCAGATGGTCTCTGGTGAACTTCAGATGGACCTGGACATGTCCTGTCTTCAGCAGGAGGACCTACTGTAGGATTTTAATCCATGATGGCGTAGTGTGTTACTAATGGTGACCTTTGACCCTGTGGTCCCTGCTCTGTTCAGGTCCTGGACCAGGTCCCCTCCTGTAGTTCTGGACTGACCCTTCAGGTCCTGGACCAGGTCCCCTCCTGTAGTTCTGGGCTGACCCCTCAACTTTCTCCTGATCACTGATTCTCCACCAGACCAGATCTTCATGGAGCTCCAGTCTGAGGGAGACTAACAGTCATCTGGAGTTTCTTCCATTTTCTAATGAAGCTGTTAGCCTGTTGTCCTGTAGCCCATCCCCGCCTTGTGCAGATCTACAGTTTAGTCCCTGGTGTCCTCAGACAGCTCTTTGGTCTCCATGGTGGAGAGGGTGAAGTCTGATTGGTTGAGTGTGGACAGGTGTCGAGGTAACCGGTTCAAACAGGTGTAATGAGTGAAGGAGAGGAGGACTTGTAAAGACCAGCTAACAGGTCTGAGAGAGACAGGACTCTGACGGTTGGTAGGGGTTCACATACTGATTTCTGCTATAAAATGAAAATTGATTCTTTAAAATCAAACTGTGATTTTCTGGATGTTTGAGTTTTTAGTTTCTGCCTCTAGTTGAGGCGTTCTTATGATGAAAATTACAGACCTCTTCTTTCTTTGTAAGTTGGAAAACTGGTCTGATGGCACGCACACACCCACACACACACACACACACACACACACACAGGTGTGTGATTTTTATTCGTCAAAATGACGAAATATGATCAGATAGTGCCGCATAAACCAGTTTGACCTGCTGGTCGGTACCACTGGTACCTCAGAAATCCTGGAATGTAACAATTAAATAGTTTTAGTACCGACTTGGTACAGAAGAACCGGGTTTTGTGTGTTACTGTTACAGTTACAGTGTGTTACTGACTCTAACATATATAAATAATTAGAGTTGAATCTCTTTTAATTCAGCCTGTTTTTGTTCTATGTGTCCATGAAATGAGCATTTTGGGTTTTTGGTTTTTCCTATTAAGGATGACCTGTTTTAATACATTAACACAATCTCCCAGAGTGCACTTCAACAAGCCAAGAGCAGAGCTAACAGTGACAGTACCACTGGGCTAGGGCCAGAGCAGCTGTCCAGACGAGGCTCTGACCAAAAGTATTTTCACTAAATGAACTTGTTTATTCAGCTCTTTTATTATTTTTTGTAGACGATTGAAAACATTTAATATCAACACCTGAACCGTCTGGTTTTAGCTCAGAAACATCTCATGGGTTCTGTTTTATTACCAGACCCAGAATCTGACTTCCTCAGTGTTTCTCTAAGATTCTCACCTTCAGTTTTGATTTTTTTTTTTTCTCAGCTAAACAGCACATCAACACTCTGGGCCACCAGCTGCAGATGACCCAGCACTGTTTGGACACGGCCTTCAACTTCTACAAGATGGCGCTCAGTAAAAGCCTGACCCGGGGTCGTAAGTGCTCCCATGTCATCGCCGCCTGTCTCTACCTGGTCTGTCACACAGAGGGAACACCACGTATCCTTCCTGCTCCGTCCTCTCTGTTCAAGGGGTTTAATGGTGGGTGGAGGTTTTCTGTACAGTTAAAGATGACTAAGGTCTAGTTTTGGGTCCTACACACCCCAGTGTTCTCCTACACATTTCACCACAGCCTGATAGGAGACAATAAGGTGCTGATTTGTTCATTCAAATGCAGATGTTGATGAAACCAAGTCTTCTCACTCAGTATTTCCTCAAGATCATAGTCCGAGGTGTTTCTTGTGTTAGTGGTTGGACTTGTGGTCGTTTTTGTTGGTTGAGGTGTTTACTGCAGTCAGCACTGTCTGGACTGCAAACTCTCAGCTGTTGAGAGACCTGGCAGATGTTAGCAGACGGGTAACTTGGTCAGCTTTTCAGAGTGTTTTCTTTTGGCGATTCTGATCTCCTTTGTTAGCAGGTTTCTGGCCTGCCTTTACAGAACCAGGGTGCTCATTTATAAAACTTGCTTACGCACAAAATGGGCCAAAAAGTTGCGTAGGTCACTTTTTACTCAAATTTTGGGATTTATAAAAGAAAACGTAACAAAAAAATGTGGCAACTCTAAGCAAATTTTGGACCTTGCGTAAGCACATGTTGGAGACGTGAAACCTGTCAGAGCAGCTGGTGAGATGAAAAATGTTGAATTTATGACACAATTAAAGACTTGTAGACCCTCGCGCACACAGAACCAACAATCCGTCTCTAAATAGAATAAAAATTAAAATCTGAATGAAAATATGTCGCATTTTAGAATAATATCCCATTCTGTTCATCCAGTCGTCTTCAGATTATAGAACAACTGAACTTATTGGTGCATTAATTGTGATTTCTGAGACTTAGGAATCCTGCAGGATTCGCTGGAATGCGCTGCAGCTCAGCCAGTAGTCAGACTCACTCCGGATAAATGGGAGAGAGATTTTAGAGATTTCTAGATAATGACTGGACGATCAATCAGCTGATAGATTCATTAGAGCATCCTATGAATCAACTGGGTCCAGTATTAGATCAACAGAACCATTGGAACCAGTAAAACCCGGTGTCACCGGCCGTTCTCAGGTTCCCTTCAACCAGCGATTTATCCAACAGGTTGACTGTTTAATAGGATGAACAACATGACGTGTCAGCTCCATAAACACTGCCAAAAAAACACCTGTATTATGAGAAAAACCACAGATTAGACGAATAAAGTCTGCCATAGGCAGCAACACAACACAACGGTGCAATGCTGCCACCTACTGGATATACATTTATTATCACTTTTCTAGCTCTCCAGAGCGAGCATTACAGTAAGCTTCAGTTGACGTCACATCCGTAGGACAGCGCGGGAAATTCGTTCCCGAATTGCAGAACATTTTACAGCTCACAGCCTGTTCAAGATTATGAAATGATACATTGATGGTCTCATTCTTTTTGATTTAAAATTTTTCATCACTTAAAACTGAGCATGCATGATTATTTTTATTTAAAATATTCCCTCTTGTCCCTTTAATCAATGAGTTACAGAAGGAGGTAGAACCCCACCTGGATCTGTATCAGTTTGCATATAAAAGAAATAGAAGTACAAGTGATGCTATTTCTACATGCATCTGGTTTTAAAACATCAGGGTGCTCATTTATAAAACTGCGTAGAATCCTTACTAAAACTTGCTTAAGCTCAGCCAAAAAATTTCAGGTACGCAAATTCCATTTCCGATTTATAAAACCCTGCGGACGCACAGATCCACGCAATTCTGTTTTATAAATCGATGTCAGACCTAGAACTGTGCTCAGCTGTTTTTGAGTCAGAACCCTCCTCCTACACACCCATATTCTGACATATACGGTCAATGCAAAGTACCTCATGAATAATTCCATAGGCATAAGCCGGTGGGTTTCTGGCTTTTAACAGTAAATCGTGACAACAGAGAGGTTTAGGAAGCGTAATTTTACAGAGGCTGAAACTCGAGGTGCTTGTGGTGAAGTGGATGGACGGGAAAATGTTTTATTAGGTGGTGAAATGTGACGAATTACGAAAACGGAAGTGCTCCGAGAGACGTCTCGCTGCAGCGCGTCTGCTGTCAGTCTGACAGAGAGATCGTGAAGATCTAAGAAACGTTTAATGACAACATTTAATTTAATCCAAAGGGGAAGACACGTCATGCTGTTCATCCTGTTAAACAGTCAACCTGCTGGATAAAATAATCGCTGGTTGAAATCCGAGAACGGCCGGTGACACCGGGTTTTACTGGTTCCGATGGTTCTGTTGATCTAATACTGGACCCAGTTGATCCATAGGATGCTCTAATGAATCTATCAGCTGATCGATCATCCAGTCATTATCTAGAAATCTCTAAAAACTCTCTCCCATTCACCCGGAGTCTGCCTGCTGGCTGAGCTGCGCAGCGCAGCTCATCCAGCGCATTACGCACAAGTGTCCCTGCAGGATTCCTAAGTCTCTAAAATCACAATTAATGCTCCAATAAGTGCAGTTTGTTCTATAATCTGAAGACGACTGGATGAACATAATGGGATATTTTTCGAAAATGCGACAAATTTTCATTCAGATTTAAATTTTTATTCTTTTTAGAGACGGATTGTTGGTTCTGTGTGCGCGAGGGTCTACAAGTCTTTAATTGTGTCATAAATTCAACATTTTTCATCTCACCAGCTGCTCTGACTGGTTTCACGTCTCCAACATGTGCTTACGCAAGGTCTAAAGTTTGCTTAGAGTTGCGCACATTTTTCCGTTACGTTTTCTTTTATAAATCCCAAATTTTGCGTAAAAAGTGACCTACGCAACTTTTTGGCCCATTTTGTGCGTAAGCACGTTTTATAAATGAGCACCCTGGGGAGTCCATCTGCATATGCAAGATTGGTTTTTATTGATTTGACTCTGCTTTTATTTCTATTCAGCCTCATATCCTTCTGAGAAAACTGATTGAGATGAATGTGAACCCTTTTTTAATCAGATGGTATCACTCCTTCCTGTCTGATAGACCACAGCAGGTCAAACTGAGCTCTGTCTTGTCTGTCTTAGCAGCACAGGGACCCCACAGGGCTGTGTCAGTTCCCCTTTTTTTTCCACTCTGTACACAAATGACTGCACTAGTTCCAGGCCAAATCAATATGTAGTGAAATTTTCTGATGACACTGTGATTTTGAGTATGTTAACTTCAAATTCAAATCTACAAACCCACAGCTGTGCATTGGAGGAGTGTGTGAGCTGGTGTGATGACCACTAACTATCAGGGAAAGGACTGTGGAGATGCTGGTGGATCAGTTGATGATCACTCTCAGTGGTCGTGCATGGCCATGACATCCAGCAAGTCACCTCCTGTAAATACCTGGGAGTTCACACTGATAGCGACCTCAGCTGGAGAACACAAGTGGACAGTGTGTGTGCTCGGATCCATCAGCGTCTACACTTTCTCCGCAGACTTCGGCTGTTTGGAGTTTGTAGTGACATCATGTTGATTTTCTACAGAGCTACAAGTCAATCCTAAGCTATGGCACCGCCTGTTGGTTTGGTCATTTAACTGTTAAATCAAAAGCTCAGATTTGAACTTTGATTAAGACAGCAAGGAGGATTGTGGGTAGGACAGCTCTCTTAAATCCTCAAGAAGTGTTTGAGCAGACCCTCCTCAGACAGGCAGACTGTATTTTAACCCATTTGGCCCCACTGGCAACACTTGTTGCCAAAGTGTATCACTGTCATTTTTGACTCACAATAAAAAATCCTAACGGTACAAATGCAACTTTTTCCACTGATATGCTAGTAGACAACTTAAACAACAGTTTTGATTTTTTTTTAATTGTTTTCAAGTGCTTCCTATCACATGACATCATCTGCGTCCTGCTCCTTCCTGCTGAAAACATGGCGAGTGCAAATTTTCCTGGAAAGAGGTCATTTTCATAAATTTCTTATGATTTTTCCCCAAAACATATTATTATTTAATCATTCAACTCTTTTGAGTAACCCTACCACAAATTTCTTTTACCTGGGATAAATATTTTTTTCTTCATGGACTTATTTCTGTGAGTGCCAACAATAATTGCCTGTGGGAACAAAGCATATCGCTTACTAAAGGAAAACACTGTCTGCAGGATTGCTCCTAATTTACTTATTTAAAATTGTATAATGATGTACAATGGCTCATTTTAGTCCTCTTAGAATACTCTTCCAAGCTAAATAAATTCACAGATATTCAAGGCCTGTCTGTGTAGGATTATTTATGTTACCATACATCATTTTCTTGCAGGCAGACATTAGCTTGTGTTTCACAATCTAATGTTAGATAGCTAGTGAAAAAAAGGCTAGCAAAATTGTTGATGCACAGTTGAAGGTGCACTTTTCTTGACACGAGTACTTACAATAACCAATACCCACACCTATGCATGGGAGGAGTGGACCTGCATGACCAGTTTGTTAGCCACTACATAGTCAACATCTGGTCCAATAGTGGTGGTGGTGGCCATGCTTTAGCTGGGCCCTGAACAGTGCCATGGTGAACAGCTGGTGCTATTACACAAGGCTGTGTGTTTTTTAGTGATATCACAATAGAGTTTGTGAGGTTTGACTCATGGTCGTCACTAGTGCTCCTCGGTCGACAAGAGCAACAGTGGTGAAATCTAGACCAACATCACAAAATCAACTGTGATATTGCTTACAGAACATCCAACATATGGGGTATGCCACTGTAGAAAAGATGATATTGATGGATTATCAATATCATCATATGCAAACAAAAACATTGCACATTCATGCATCTATCATGCTTGTTTTGTCATTGATTTAGGTCCTGGAAAAGCAGGCAGATGGATCTGCTCTCCTTCCAGAGGCTGGTAGCCCAGACCTTCCTCCAGCCATGAAACAAAGCCAAGTAGGCAAGGCAGAAGATCTTCAATGGTGGTGGTGGTGTTAACTGATGCCACCAGGTTTTATAGATAGTTTCAACCATTAACCCTGCAACACTGGTAGCAGGTAAAAGTGATGTAACTGCGGAGAACGTACACCATTTGCATGTGGAAAGTGTGATGTGCCACTACATGTGGAGTGCTTCAAGAAGTACCACACTGAGTAGAACATGCATAACAGATGATAGAATGTATGGGATGAAATATGTTAAATATTTAATTATGTTTTTAGAGGTTCTAAGAAAAATGTTTGTTGAGGTTTTGAGTATAAAAAAACTGGAAATAAAGAAACCAGTTCAAATTTTCTTGTTTTGAATTTTATACAGGGGGAACCTGAGGCTCCACCTTATTAATATTTATTATTATTATTAATATATTATTTTGTTGTTACTATATTATTATATCTCTATTATTATTACTAGGTGACATTTGACCCACTGACAAGCTGTGTGACTACTGGCAACAATTGTTGCCAGCCATAAAAATGCTATTTTCTTCGATAAAAAGTACAAAATAAAAAAAATATATATATAACATCATTCAGAGAAACTCAACTGATAAAATGATATGCCTTACAACTCTAAAATAAATTTGGGCATAAATGGGTTAATAATAATGGATTTATATAGTGCCTTTCTAGACACCCAAAGCACTTTGACAGAAGCTCCATTATTCATTCACTCTCTGGTGGTGGTAAACTACGACAGACGTCTGTAGTCACAGCTGCCCTGGGGCAGTCTGACAGAAGTGAGGCTGCCATTCTGCACCATCGGCCCTTCTGACCACCACCAACATTCACACAGGCAAGGTGGGTGAAGTGTCTTGCCCAAGAACACAATGACAATCTAACCCAGCTGGAGCTGGGGATTGAACTGGTGACCCTCTGGTTACCAGACTGGCCACTCTATCAACTGAGCTAAACGCAGCCTGATTTTAAAGGATCCCTCTCATGTTCTGTATACTGAGAACGCTCTGCTGAACTCAGGGCGAAGGTACAGAGTGTTGTTATGTAAACATAACGGCTAAAAGCACTCAGTCCTTCCCTTATCGATTAAGGCTGTAAATGAACGTGGGGAGTGAGATGAATAGGATTATTTTAAGTGGAACAAAGGATCTTAGTGATTTATATTGATTTTATTTATAGGTATGAATGTTTTGGGGCGGAGGAGCCAGACTGGAGAGCTCGGGGACCGGTGGAGCAGAGACTGGGGGACCAGGTACCGTTGAGCCAGCCCGTGATATTCCTGGATTTCAGGGTAGGCCGAGAGTCTGGTCGAATCGCTTATGTGGCTCCTGCAGCTCACTGCCATCAGTGTGAATGACTGACGTAAAGAGTTCTGAAGTCCTGACTTAAAAACGTGGGACATTAAGTTAGTTTCAAGCATTTTAATAAAAAGATTTCAAGCACCTGTAAGAACCCTGATTATTTAACTCAATATTTCCAAGTTTCATTTATTAAAAATGGAGGTCAGAGGAAACAGAACATCCATTCTAACGGGGAATGTGAGATCTCTCCTGAATCAGATGGACCAGCTTGAAGCTCTGAGGATCCATCCAGAATATCGTGTTTCACTGAGACGTGGCTGCAGGATCAGATCCAGACTCCAGCGTCTCTCTGCCCGGCTTTCAGATGATACCAGCAGACGAGATATGAAGAGGAGCAGAAAAATCAAAGGAGCAGTGCTTATTAATTTAATAACAGTGTCCTCAGACAGAAGATCCTTCCAGCTAGAACAGCCTACCATGACTTTATGAACAACCTTAAATGATACCTCAGAGTTCATACATATTTCACACCAAAAGACAACAAAGTCACCAACTGATTTAATGAATGTAAAAAAAAAAGTTTGCTACAGAGAAAACTTAAAGATCCAATCTCTTATAAATTAAATAAGACATCTTCCTCCTGAAGGCTACGTTTGATCAACCTTTACTGTATGAAGTCAAGCACCAGTTCAGATTACCGAGTCAAACAAAAACTGAATGTGTGTCCAGGAGTGACGAGCTGCAGCTGAATCCTAACCCAGACCACGATGAACCTGAAGCTTCCTCTGTTCTGGGACGAAGCATCAGGTGACCATCATAGAAGAACTTCATCCTGGACCTATATGAGTGCTGCTGGTGAACGATGTTCACTTGTGCTCTTTAATCACCAGAAGGCCTGTTCTCAAATCCATCCGACAGCCTTCAGGTGAGTCACTACCTGGACCTGCGGTCTTTTTTGTTCTTGTCCAAGCTTTTGTCCATTGTCTTTTCATTGTCCCCTCTGCATTTGGGACAGTACCACTTTCCTTTGGGCTTGTAGGTGAGTCCTACACAGGAAAAGTGGAACCACTCGATGGGACACTGGTCGTTGTCGCAGCCGATCATCTCGCCATAGGACACCTGCTCACACAGACAGTAGGTGGGTTCATTAGGATCGATGGCAAAGTCAACAGGAGAGGCGTCTCGCTCCTGTTTGGCCTTGCGCTTCTTCTTCTTTGATGACTTTGTCTTCTTGTCTCGGGTTTGAGGGAGGGACAGTTCATCCACAGGGTCATCTACCAGCGAGCCATTGGCCGATGGATGGGTGGAGTCACGGCTCTCGCTGTTTCGCTGGCGGCGAGGGCGACGAGTGGACGGGCGTTCAGTAGATGGAGACTCTTGGATGCTGGAGCGCCGCTCCACGGTGAGTCGCTCTGCTTCGCTGGACTCCTGGAGGCAGAGGGAGTGAGAGTCCATCTGACGGGAACGGTTTTCCACCAGCTCCGTCATCTGGGTCACCACGTGGATTTTCTCATCACCCAGCTCCTGGCTGAGGATGAGGGCTCTCTGCAGCTGGATCTCCAGACGCTTCCTTTGAGCAGCGTCTTGTTCCTCTTTGTACTTTTCAAACACCTCATCCACCTCCTTCAGCACGTCTGGAAAGTACAGGAAACACAAAGTGATGTTATAAAGCACTTTAAATGCTCCAAAGTGCTGCAAAAGAACAAAATACACAATATAAAACAAGTAAAATAAATAGAAATATCTATGCTAAAAGAGGGAACCATAAATGAACTAACATCTATTAAATTCAAATGTAAAAGTGACATATTTATGACCCAACCTAGTTAAAATCAACATCTTATGTCAAACACCAAAGAGAAAAGACAAGTTTTAAAGTCAGACTATAAAGCTGAGTGTCTGATGGAGCTGGTCCCAGAGTTTAGGAACAACAACAAAGACTCGGCCCGCTCTTGAGACCGCTCGAGTTTAAGTTTTGTCCTCTGAACGCTCAGGAGGTCAGCTGACCTGAGAGACCAGGGAGGGTGGTGAAGATGAAGCAGCTCAGAGGGACAGGGCGGGGTAACAGATGGAGGTCAGGGCTGGGCGATATGGCCAAAGTTTCATATCCCATTCATATCACCTAGCCATATGGGGCTGGTTCCATCTGCGCTGGGGGGGGAGAGTTTTTGGTCTGGAGGGGGGAACTTTGCCTGGGTGTCTATGTCTTGTGTAAGTTTGTAGTTTACTATGTGCGTGGTTGGGGGGGTATAGTTACCCTGCTGGGGTGGGGGTGGGGGAACGGCCGCGGGCTTCGTGGAGCCGTGTGGGGCTGCTGCCGTGGACCCAGACAGATGGGCCCGCGATCTCCCTGCCCTGGGTGGTTTTTGGGGAATGGGGGTGCTTATTGGGGGCAGCGGGGGAGCTGGCTCCCTGGGAGGGCTTGTCCCCCTAGTCTTGCCTCCCCATCCCCAGACTTTTCCCTCCCTCTGCTCCGTCACATCACCACTCACACAGGGTACACACAGGTACGTCACGGGGTGGAATACCATCTCTGCAGTCCTGTCGCAGCCTGTGGCCCAATTTTAATGCACAATTTAAACACTTCCACTCATGACATTCTCACAATACACATCTAGGGTCTTTGGAGTGAATAGACCCATTTACTACCAACGTCATCAAAAGTTGCACGCGCACCCTGGTTATGGAAGTGAAGCATTTTCTCATTCACAAACACGTTCAAATTTCGATCTAACCGGGTTTTTCCCCCCAGTTCTAGCACATCGAAATGTCGGGTTGTTGCGTTTATGGATGTCAGAAGAACCGCTCCTCTTCGAGCAGTGGACTAAAATTTTACAGAATTCCGAAGAGAGCACATTCGTTTAAAAAAAAAAAAAAATCGGAGGCATCTATGGCTGCAGGCCATCAAAAGGGTTGATGAAAACTGGACTGAAGACACAATCCGAAATGCTCGACTTTGTAGCGCCCATTTTATATCAGGTAACGTGATTCTGTACTAAGGCTGGGCGATCAGACGAATCTATCGACCATCGGCTGAGGCCATAGTCGCCCGTTTCTCAAGAATGATTTATTCGTCCCCCTATAAATTATTTTCTTAATGATTAACTATGTTTGGTGGTTAAAGTAAAAGGATAAAGCCCATGTAAAAATGATAAATAATGCTCTTTTTAAATGTTTCTCACAAACTCCTCCCGGCTGCAAGCAAAGTCTGTTTCCTCCTCCTCCTGCTGCCTCCGAGAGCAGCCAGCGGTGATTACGGTATAT
>SSNR01001010.1:20553-31572 GCA_006937965.1 Callopanchax toddi
CCCGTGGCAGACAGACAGAACGGCAGCAGCTTGTGTTCAGAAAATAAATGCATCTAAATAATAGCCATGTTGGATGGGAGGGAAACGATCAGAGACTGACCTTTTTCCAGTCTAACCGTGTTTACGGGTCGGCTACCAGTGCTAGGAATATTTAGCGAGTGTAAGACTGGTCCGGTGTTCATCTGTCTTCAGCTAAGTATGAAACAAACAACAAATACAAAATGAAATTAAAACTGAAATATGGATATAAAGCCCCTTCAGTGAACGTTGCTTCCATAAAATAAATCTCTGCCGCAGTTTGACGTCTTTTTGAGTGATTTGGTGACGGAGCAGCAGCAGCTGATATCACAGAGCTATCGGCTGCTGCTAGCTGTGTTAGCTTAAGTTAACACATGCAGCAGGAGGGTAAACACTAGATGTTGGAGCTATTTGCTGGCACTATACATCTGAATCTGTACTAATGTTACACCGGAACTGTGGTTATAGTAAGCTGCGTTTGCTGGTTTGTTTTTAAGCAGTCTTTTTATTCACAGGTGAGGCGTCAATGGACTCACAGAGTCCTGATTTTGCAGGCGACCCAATACTATGGGTCTATGTACTATGACCCAAGCCTCATATATAGCAGTCCTTGTCTTTGGCTAGGAAGGACTTCTGCCTTCAAGACGCAAAACTCAGAGTCTATGTTGTGGTATTTTACATTCTGTACGTGGCGACAGACAACATAATTGTATGCATCTAGCGATTTGTAAGCACGTAGCTTCTCTCGGGTGTACTTACTGGGCCTTTCCACTAAATAAATATATATATCAGGCCACTGGATATCTGGCCACGCAGCTTCATCATCCACCCATTCCGTAATGCTTACAGGGATCCGGGAGTCTGTTGTCGTTCGTCAAAGTGAGTTTTCTAATATAATTTTCAAGATTTGTCTGCGACAATCCCGCGGCGTAGCTTGTCAAAGCCTGAAAGGATGCCATGTTCCGTTGCCAGGGTGCGTGCACATTCTCGCTTACGTCATACTGTTTACAAACAGTAAATGGGTCTATACTCCCAGTGATATTTGGGGGGAGGGGGGTTTTGCCGGCTAACCTCTCCTCCAGTATCATTGCCCACCTCCACGTTGCATTTAGACATTTAGGGTCCAGGGCGGGGGATGGCGTGCTTCCCCACCTTATTTTAAACGCATCTTACTACAACACGCATCAACACCACATTGGAGCAGGCGGGGGGAGACTTGGGGTCATCCCACACCTGTTTTCTGCTCGCTGCCTGGGGCCTGGAGTGGAGTGGGCCGTCTGGTCGGGGTTTGTGGTGGGGGGGCTGCTCGGCGGCTGCGGGGTGCGTGGTGGTCTGCTCATCCCCACTTCAGTACAGAAGAGACCATCTTCTGGGTTTGGGGGCCGGTTTCACCCTTAGGGCGCTGGTCCCCGGCCCTGGGAACATAGAGTTTGCATGAGGAGTGAGAGTGGGTGTACATCATCTATTGTGTATCTTGGTATGTTTGCAGGGATGTGTGTGTGTGTGTGTGTGTGTGTGTGTGTGTGTGTGTGTGTGTGTGTGTGTGTGTGTGTGTGTGTGTGTGTGTGTGTGTGTGTGTGTGTGTGTGTGTGTGTGTGTGTGTGTGTGTGTGTGTGTGTGAACGTGCGTTTGTGTCTGTGTGTGACTGTTTATCTGTTGGGTCTGGTCCCCCACCCCCCCTTCTGTTCCATGCTAGGCCCTCCTCTGTTGAGACTGTCCTCCCCGGCTGCACCTCGGCATTGGGTGGTGCCTTCTTCCGCTGGCGTATTGGGTTGTCTCGGGGTCTGGGGCTGGGAACCCAGGAGGAACTTATTCCAAAAAGAGGAGACGGGCCCACGTCTGTTGTTTTGGGGGTTTTCAGGTTTAAAAAGTCAAACGTGACTTAGCCTCTAGCTGGCGGAGCTAGCCAGCAGGGCTAACCAGTAGTTTGCTTCACCATCTTAGCTGAAAACATGTCTTGGAATATTAATTACCAGGAATGTCTCAAGCTTAGATCTGTACCCTTCACCTCCGCAGCTAAAACGGCTAGTAGCAGTCAGTTAGACGTCAATTAAAGACATGTTCGCTAAAGGGACCGCTTATGAAAAAAGCCAGCGGTGGGTCGAGATAACCAACGCAAAAACATTCCATGGTAGGTTATTTTTTTATTATTTCTCTCTTTTGACAAACATACTTTGAAGGGATTATGTATTTACCTGCCTGTGACTGGACATGAAAAAACTATGATATTCTGTATATGGAAGTAAAATGGGATTATTAAAAGCCGATCTAGTGCAGTAATTATTTTATAATTAAAAAATATTATGGGTAGTAACAGTCATGTAAAAAATAAATAAATCAAATACCGTAAAACTGATATAATTTTAAGAAAAACCGTGAAATTTTTTTTGCCATACCACCCAGCCCTAGTTGGAACCGGTTCTAAGTTGGAACCGGTTCTCAATCCCCACTCCTATTAGCTGGTTATCCTGTTGACCCTGGTCTAAAACGCGTCCGCTACCGTCTGCATCCATGTTTGTAAAATGTGAGGGGTCACCAGGGACATTATTCCAAATTACCTTTTATATGCACACGCGAAAAACCCCTCATACACACACGTGAAAACCCTCTCATATTAAAATCATGTGATCATAACCTTATGTCAAGTCTACAACAATTAATTCAACAGCACACCGTTATAATTCAGTGTACTTTTCTGAATTATTTCCAATTCAGTGTCAGTAAAGGCTGCTTCATAATGTAGGTTTAGTTCAGTGGTTCCTAATTAGTGGGAAAAAGTTGAAGAATATCACTAGTCTGGTTAAAAATGTGTTTAAAATGTTAAAAATTATTTGAGGTTTTGAAAAAGAATTTGATGTTGAAGTAGTGGACAGCTAATGTTTACAATTAATAAAAAAGCTTTGAAACAGTTAATAAACTAAACTTTGAAATAGTTTTAAAGTGTTGAAGCTCATTTCTTAATTTGATAATCATATTTGTGATGCCAGAAACCATCCAGTGGTTTTTACAGATAAATAATTAAATGTTCTCTGGTTCTACATCAAATTTTTTTCTTACCCCAAACGACAGAAAATAATTGGGAACCACTGGTTTAGTTCAACATCAGGTCACATCTCCAACATTATTCTTTACAACATCCTTTTCAAAAATATCAGAATCTAAATTCTGTTCAAAAAGGTGTTCAGAGATGTCCAGACCGTAGAAATTAAATAAATTAATAAATATAAAAATGTTTTTAAAGAAAGAAAAAGTGTTGCACTTTTTAAAAATACTATTACCGTATTTGCCCAAATATAGGACGACCCTGATTATAAGACGACCCCCATTTTTCAAGACTGATCTTCAGAAAAAAAAGAATAAATTCACTTTTTAAAGAAACTATTTTTAATTAAATTTTGAGAAAATAATTTATATGATACCTTAATTACAGACTGCTTTAATATTTGCTTATTAATCAGGAATTAAAGTTCTCTGTGACATATTTCAGTCAATTGGGAAAAAAAATGAGGAAAAAAAGCTCCGGTCAATTTCCTCTGTCTTCCTCACTCTGGCTGAGTGGGCTCACCTCCCTCCTCCCTCTCTTTTTCTCTCTCTCACTGAGACTGTGTGAGTGTGTGTATGTGTTGAGCCAGTACCGTAATTACACATGAGACGCACAGCTTCAGAAACGGGTCCTGTCTGTGGACGCCAGGCAGCGCTGGATTCTCCTGTGTTTTTCAGGCTTGAGGAAGAATGTGTGTGTGAATTGAGCAACGCGCTCACCTTTACAGAGCTCACGCTGAAAACACTGCAGCGGGTCTACTAACCCCAAATCACTAAGGTCCGACAGAAGGTGTCGGCTCCGTACCCACACTAGTCTGAAAACGCCACCTGGCTGGAGCTGAACTTTGCCATCAGGTGTTTTAATCCTCAGTGGACCTGTAACTTTGAGGTGGAGCGGACGTCTGGGACCGCTCGTGGTCTAAGAGCTGCTTCCTGCTGCTGCCGTTTGACCATAAAGCATGCACCATCTGCTGGTGGGCTGAGGCGCGATAGTAAGATGACCCCCCCTTCTTAAAATTATTTTTAATAAAAAAAAAACTTGTCTTATATGCGGGCAAATACGGTATATATTTTTACTCTGCAAGGAAACAGTTTCATCACAACTTAGATTTGATAAATATGAAAACCTGAGTTAAATCTCCAACTCTTTACAACATCAGAAAGTCCTTCACTGCAAAATCAGATATCAAGAAAACTCAGATTTCTAATCTGTATGGATAAAGCATCAATAAATAATATGCCAAATGTAAGTTTGTTACTCACAATATAACATCACTTTACAGTATATTGATGATATTGGAGTAATTTCAAAGAAACATGGCTGACCTAAATCACTGTGCAGTGCACTGGTCTCTGGGACTTAATTACAGCATCATTGTCCAAAAACATTAGAATTTATTTCTCACATGAGCCTCAGGTTTGTTGGTGTGTCTGATATGACTTAGAAAAACAATTTGTTTTAGAAAAACATCCATCTTATAATTATTATATACCGTATTTGCCCGCATATAAGACGAGGTTTTTTTCATTGAAAATAATTTGAAAAAGGGGGGTCATCTTATTATCGCGCCCTAGTTTTTCCGGCGGAGGGCGCAGGCTTTTTGGTCAAAGTGGCAGGAAGCAGCTCAGACCGCGAGCGGTTCCAGAGGTCCGGGCCTGGCCTAGTTCAAAGTTACAGGTTTACTAGTACTGAGGATTAAAATGTCCAGAAAATGTCCAGACCCAGCAGGTGTTTTCAGCAGCAGACTGTACAGGTGAGGGCTCCCATCGCTCGCTCGATTCACACACGCATTCTCCCTCAGAACCTCATCCGTCTCACCGTTCTTTATATGCACCCGACACACACACACACACACCTACACACACACTCCCTCACACATACAGCGGGTTTGCGTGTGTGTCTGCGCAATAATTGCGCAACAGCGGGTTTGTGTGTGCGCGCGATCATGGCGCAACAGTGGGTTTGTGTGTGTGTACGATCATGGCGCAAAAGCGGGTTTGTGTGTGTGTGTGCGCGCGATCATGGCGCAAAAGCGGGTTTGTGTGTGTGTGTGCGATCATGGCACAGCAGCCGGTTTGTGTGTCTGTTCGTTCATGGCGCAGCTGTGTGTGTGTGTGTCTGTGCATTTTGCCTCAGCAGCGTGTGTGTGTAAACAAGCTTCCCCTACATGAAAACTCCATCTCAGCACCACAACTGGATGTGAAGTTCATCAGTGTCTGATGATCGCGAAGCTGCACAATCTGACCGTGAAAGCTCCTGTCAGCAAAGGTGTGTTCGGGCAGAGAGATCAGTACAGTGGACTGGTGGACTAGTTGTGTGCACCACTGTTAATAAGCAAATATTAAAGCAGTCTGTCATTATTAGTAGCATTAGTTAAATTATTTTCTCAAAATTTCAATAAAAATTGTTTCTTTAAAAAGTGAATTTAGTCTTTTTTTCTGAAGATTAGTCTTGAAAAGGGGGGGTCGTCTTATAATCAGGGTCGTCCTATATTCGGGCAAATACGGTAATTTAATCCATTAACTAGAAAATAATCTAATGGAGGAGTAAAGGTCTGACAGCCTGTTAGAGCCATGCAGAAGAAAAACATCAAGATTTCAGTTGAAACTAGGGGTGCACCAATTGCAGTTTTCTGGCCGATCACCGATCTTTAGACAACCTTTCCTGCCGATCTCGATTTTTTTTGCCGATCAGGTATTTTTCATAACTAGAAGCCAATTACTTTAATGTTTCCATTTTTATTGAGTAAATTGAATGAATACTCACAAAACATGAGGTAGTGTCCTCTCATATAAAAATTATATTTATATATGCACGCTGAAGTTACCGCCACCGGCGACGCTGTCCGCTGTCAGATCAGTGAACTCCGTTTTTGCTTTTTCTGTCATACGGACTGCAACTATAGAGAGAGACGAGTGGAGAGCTGAACCAGCTCACTTTGTTGTAGTTTGAAGTGTTAGCAGCCGCGCTAGGAGCAGTTAGCTTTCGTCTCGGGTACAACTTCTCTGAGGTTTAGCCTGGCGGGGGTCCGATGAAAGACTGGCGAGCCGCCAGGCTTATAAAGTGCTGGGGGAAACCCTGAGTGTAGCACGGACGTGATGTAGCGCGCAGAAGGGAGGGAGGGAGGGAGGGAGTCTGCACCTCCCGGGAACAGGAGAAAAAAGCTGATTTAAAAGCCTAGAACCAAGATCGAGGATCTCATGGGAATATGGTCGATTTACGATCCCCTCAAATTAACATGATCGAGGCCGATCACGCCCTAGTTGAAACATTAAAAATAACTGATGTCAATTTTGAATTTATGCTGCAATTAGACAACTTCTGAATCCAGATGTTAAGCTAAGAATAACTTTATCTTTGTCTTAAATCATGGAAGAAATATGCCTGATGAGTACTGATCAGATGGACATGGGGGCCCATCAAGATGATTTGTGCCCAGGACCCAGAATTCTGTGCTACGCCTCTGGAGAAATCATCTAGCAGGCTAGTCCATTACAGATCCTAAAGGTCCACATCAACATCCATGACCTAGTCCCAGTCCGGGTTGCAGAGCACGGTCCCCGCGTGTAGGGGGGAGGGAGGGAGGGGATGCGCTGCTGATCAAAGGATAGAAGCAGCTGCGCGGTACCGCAACGACAACGTGGTTTTTGTGGAAGAACCTGAACCCCAGGACAATCAGAACTTGGTTCTGAAACGGGCACTTACAGCAGGTCTACACCATATTATCCAACACCAATCAATAATGAGTACCGTGGGGATAGGGTAACCCTATCTGTGGACTTATGGCTGCTGCTCAGTGCTGAGAATCCTCTCACACACATATGAAAATCCTCTTGTAGCAGGGTTATGAGTGGCCAGGGGGCGCTATATAAGTGCCAGTTCGGTGTTGCTGGTCAGAAGTTCCAGTACACCTTGTGTTTCCGCCAGCCCCGGCTCCAGAGGAATTTAGCTGGGGGGCATTGGCTTATTTTGGGGGGGAACAGTAAACGATCTTTTTGGTTCCTATAAATACATAAACATTTAAGTAACCTTTCCAATTGAATAATCATGTTTATTACTACAGAATAAACAATAAGCACTAAACAGCATGAAACGATACCTAAAACTCACAAGACGAGATATTGAGTTCATGAGAAACGATATTACAATACTGAGTTCACAAAAACGAGACATGACGAGATTTTAATCAAATTTACAAAAATCAAACTATTGTTGCTAATTTTTCTTCTCTCTCTCTCCTGTCTCACCAAGAATGAAAGTTTGATTTTAAAGGTGAAGAGGAGGGGCTTGAGCTGCTTAAACTGAGCCATGATATTAAACCTACAGCCTGTATCCATCGAATATAGTGGAAAATTGTTTTTAGACCGTAAAAATGGTTAAAAACTGCCTTTAAAAAGTGCAGAGGACATGTCCCCATCATGTCCATGTGTCTCAGTGATCTTTCAGCCCTTTACTTCTCAGCTCTCCAATGTTGTTATTCTGTCTGTTTTCTCACAGTTTTCTTTTCTCTCCTCTTGTTAAAAAAGATGGAATCAGTTCAGTTAAACTTCACTAAAACCTGAAAAGAATTGATCACTGTTAGAAAATAAACGAAAAGTTAGAGAAAACCTGAACTTTTATATAATAAAACTTTGTTTAATGATAATACAGTGTTTCATATAGAGTGTTTTCAGATGCACACACCTGTCTGTCTCTCTGGCTTTTGGCTCCATTTCTCCTCTCCTGTCTCCTCCCTCCTCTCCTGTCTCTCTACTCGTGACTGTCTTTCTGTTATACAGTAGATCTTTTACTGCAGGGGGTTTAACAGGGTGTCCCCTGTCTCACACATTGTGCCCCCAGCTGTATTTACGTGTTTCCGAGGCAGTAAGGTGCTTCTCTACCGACTACTAGGGCTGCACGATTATGACCAAAATAATAATCACAATTATTTTGATCAATATTGTAATCACGATTATTAATCACGATCATTCATTCTGTCTGGTAAAATCTGTTTTATTGCACCAGTTATAAACAATGTTGCAACATTTTTCTGTGAAAAATAAAACTTTAGAATAGATTATAAATAATGCAAAAAAAAAAAAAAAAAACTAAAAATCTCAAATACTTTTATATTTATAAATAATGCAACCCCCCCCCCCTCCTCAAATACTCAAATTTCTGAAGCCTTCATTGCTCTCTGTATTGATAGGACACATATCTTTGGCCAAATAAAAAGATATTGCGTCTGTTTTTTCTGCGTGTCTTTGTGAATAAAATGGATACTAGCCTAGTATACTAGACCGTCAGCACATACTGTATATAGTCTGGTTTACCAGCTACCTCATCTCCAGACGCTGCAGCATTTTACATTCCAGACATGACTTGCTCTCATCAGTCCAACTTGCTGCCGCCGTAATGTGTGACTGGCTGCTACAGTGCTGAGTGGCTTGTGCGCAGTTTTTATTTTGGCAGCTTAAGGAAGCTTTAGCCATGCGTTCGCCCCCTGGTGGTTGGCAGACTATTGGTTGAGGCGGCGTGTGATGAAGCGGCAAATAGAAGAGCTCGCAATTTGAATGGAAATATTGTTGACGATCAGGTTCATTTAATTGTGGCCACCAAAATCTTGATCACAATCAAAATTCGATTACTTGTGCAGCCCTACCGACTACACTCCGAGGCAGCTGCGTTTACAATGACTCGCTGCAGGAGCAATGCCGACGGAGGGTTTCAGGTTTCACTTTACCAGCGTGGGCACGGTGATGCGTTTAATGGTGGGAAAAAGTTAAGGAAATCACAGCTTTTACCAAAAATAGACCCGTCTTTGGTCATTTCAATGCATAGTTGTAAGTTACAACTCTGACAGCCAATGGGGGGGCAAGGAGGTATGGTTGGGGGGGCAATGACCCCTGACGCCGGGGCTGGTTTCCGCTTTGACCTGGCTCGGCGTTCGGCCAGGTGGCGATGTTTGGAGCTGGCATGTGCACGTGATGTCACCGTCACCGTTCACTCAGTGTCGGCCGGGTTTCTCCATCAGATCCCAGGTGGGCATAATCAATGGACTGAGGATGTCCCTGGGATGAAGGCACCCTGCTGTCTTGTCTTCGCAGAAGCTGTGTGTGGGTGTGTGCCGCGTCGGAGAAGGGTCCGACACTGACGCTGGTGGTGTTTCAGCCATACTGTAGAGCTGGATCGTCGCGGCTGGAAGAGGGGTCGGCTGTGTTGAAGTCTAGCGCTGTCGCCGCTGGGTCAGCCTTTGGGTCGAGCCGACCACCGGATCAGGTGAGGAGGCGCTCAGGGGGTGAGGGGAGCCATGAACTCTGGACTGTAGGACTGAGTCTCCCCTGAACCATGATTGTCCGACCACTATATGTACTGTATTGTCTGTTTGTTTTTAAAATTGTTTAATAAATTGTTGTTATTTTTTTTATGGAAGCACGTCTCCGTCTGCTACTCAGTAGATGAGCCTGCAGTGTCCTAACTGACAAGGTCACACTCTCATACACACATATGAAACAAACACACGTATGAAAAATCCTGCGTGTGAAGCAGCCTTAAGGCCAGTCCACACGGCAGGATTTTTAACCCGATTTTTGCCCTGATTCTCCTCCTCCGACAATCTTAAGACACGTCCGATGTCTAAAGATAATCTTATCAGATCATCCTCTCGTGTGTGGAGGGTTAGGAGCGCTCTGGTCCGCTCGGAACGCCATCAGAAACGCTCCGATCGCAAATCTGTGAAATCGAACATGTTGGATTGTCTAGACCCGATATCGCAGCGTGTGAGGTGTCCCCTGAGAATCTGTTTGTGGAGATCGACATGTAGCCAATCAGAGAGCGAGTTGACAGACTCTGCTGCGCGGCGAAATTAATCTCTCATCAAAACAGCTGCTCGGATTATTTAAAAACAGTCACAAGTTCATTTTCCTCACCTCGCCTTCTTCCGGGTCGCGGGGGCAGCTGGGCATCCCAGGCCATCCTCTCCCCAGCCAAGGCCGCCAGCTCCTCAGCTGGGATGCCCAGGCGTTCCCCGGTCAACCTGGAGATGCATTTCCTCCAGCTTATCCTGGGTCGACCCGGGGGTTTCCTGTCGGCAGGACATGCCCAAAACACCTGCCGTTCATTGTTTTTAATAAAAATAAAAGCTTTCATTTTTGTTTACTCCAAAGTCACGTTTGATCTTGTGAAATTCTGCGAGATTTCACGTCTGATCTGGGAAAGTTTGTGTGTAAAATCGGTTCGTGTGTGATCCCACCACACACTGTAGGATCAGGATGGTCAGTGTCCGCAATTTTTAAAGGAAAATTTCTCACCCAGGGCTGTACGTTAACTTTTTTAGCTCATAGCACTGGTGCTACAAAGGTTGCAGGTTTTGTAGCACAGAACAAAAAGTTGTAGCACCAGCATAAAAATTCAGCTACAATATCTAAAGCCAAAATTAGTACCCATCGTTTTAACACACTGAGAAAGTGCTTATTGTGAAAACATAATGACTAGAAATATCTTCAAACATGTTTATATGTCAATGTAATTTCAAGAAGAGCATTTTTTCATTCAAATTAGTGTAGATTTTTTTCAAAGTGCGAGTGTGAGCTGAGAAATGTGTGCACAAAACCACAAAAACAGATGTTTTCAGCTGCTATAATCTTTGATTTATTAATAAAATGCAGAAACTGTTATAATTCTACTTTATATTACTTATTTTATGAACTTTGACTCATCTATTTTAAGCTTCTGCTCTGTAGCACTTTGAGATTGTGAAACATAAAGTGCTATATAAGTTAAATTTATTATTATTATTATTATTATTATTATTATTATTATTATTATTATTATTAATTTTGATGTTGAAAGCAAATTCACAGGCAGACAGTTTTTATGGTGTACAGTGAGACTGTGATGTTTTAAAATGTTCATTTGTCTCCTGATTTTGAATCTGCTGCATAGTTCTTGCTAAACAGATTTTACTTCAGTAAATAAAT
>SSNR01001011.1:0-41230 GCA_006937965.1 Callopanchax toddi
GCCGTGGTGTGGAGGGTGTTGAGTTTGGTGACAGGAGAATCTCGTCTCTGCTTTTTGCAGATGATGTGGTCCTCCTAGCTTCATCAGGCTCTGACCTACAGCTCTTGCTGGGGAGGTTCGCAGCCGAGTGTGAAGCGGCTGGGATGAGGATCAGCACCTCCAAGTCTGAGGCCATGGTTCTCAGTCGGAAAAGGGTGGATTGCCAACTCCAGGTCGGGAGAAAGATCCTGCCTCAAGTGGAGGAGTTCAAGTATCTCGGGGTCTTGTTCACGAGTGAGGGAAGGAGGGAGCGGGAGATTGACAGGCGGATTGGGGCAGCGTCTGCAGTGATGCGGACGCTGAACCGGTCTGTTGTGGTGAAGAAGGAGCTGAGCCGGAAAGCAAGGCTCTCGATTTACCGGTCGGTCTACGTCCCAATCCTCACCTATGGTCATGAGCTCTGGGTAATGACCGAAAGAATGAGATCGCGGATACAAGCGGCCGAAATGAGTTTTCTCCGCAGGGTGGCCGGGCTCAGCCTTAGGGATAGGGTGAGGAGCTCGGACATTCGGGAGAGACTCGGAGTAGAACCGCTGCTCCTCCATGTCGAAAGGAGCCAGTTGAGATGGTTCGGGCATCTTGTTAGGATGCCCCCTTGATGCCTCCCCAGGGAGGTGTTTCAGGCATGTCCTGCCGGCAGGAGGCCCCCGGGTCGACCCAGGACACGCTGGAGAAAATATATCTCTGGTTTGGTCCTGGAGCGCCTTGGGATCCTGCCGGAGGAGCTGGTAGAAGTGGCTGGGGAGAAGACTGTCTGGAACTCCCTAATTAGGATGCTGCCCCCGCGACCCGGACCCGGATAAGCGGAAGAAGACGAGACAAGACGAGACGAGACGTATTAAACACAAAATCCCACAGCAGCCTCCCTTGCTCCCTGGCGTGTTCCCGAGATGGTAGCTCACGCTACCAACACTGACTCCATCACCACAGCACAAATGAAAACAAAATAACTGGACTCACCCCAAAAGGAATGAGCCCCTGCTTCCTACAAGGAGATACTCTCACGTGGACCAAACTCACTTCTGCAGCATACAAACCAATCACAGAGCAGAGTCCTCCTCAGAAGGAGAGCGGGACAGACAAACAGCCATATCATTCTCCACTCCTTTCTTATGCCTGATGTCGAGCTCAAAGTCCTGTAAAACAGAGCCCAGTGCATGAAGTGCCGATTATGATTATACATCCTGGGCAAGAATGTTAAAGGATTGTGGTCTTTGAACACAACAAGTGGACCTAATCCTGAGCCAACATATACATGAAAATGCTGTAGAGCCAACAACAAAGCTAGAGTTTCTTTCTCAATAGTTGAACACCTAGCTTGGTAAGGAGTGAACTTCTTTTAGAAATAAGCAATGGGATGATCCAAGCCTTCTTCATCTTCCTGAAGAAGGACTGCACCAACACCGACGTCACTGGCATCGGTTTCTAGTTTAACCCTCCGGTCGTGTTCACCTCCCGCCCCTTACTTTAGTGTTCCCGGTCAAAATTGACCGGCCTGCTTTAACTGCTCTTAAATTGTCAAAAAACATTTTTTCACCTCCAAATTTTTATTTCACATTCTTTAGCTGTGAACAATGTCTCAAAGTAGTGTTTAACATTAATTTATAGAATTAAACAAAAAATAAATGCAGTGAAAATACAAATAGATGCTGAAAATGTATTACAAAATGAGCATATAAAGTAAAAAATTATAACCAAAGACCAAACTCAACATGAAGTTGTGTGTGTGAATTCATGCACATGAGTGGCATGTGACACTCAGAGTGAGCCTTGCAAACATAGACATCACATTTGCAGCATCTCAGGCTTGTTGTGTTGTCTCTAGGAGCTCAGAGCTCACAGCGCTTTCTGTTCTGCCCACGTCCTTGACTGGGGACGGGGCTTGCACACTCCTAACCAGACTGGCAGAGGCTGGTGTGAGGGTATATGCTGGTACCATTGAATAAGAGAAGTCACCAAAGCTTTCCCCAGCTCTGCTAGAAAAAGTCTCCTCTTGAAACTCTTCCCCTGATTCCAGGTTGGGCTGATGGCCGTCCACACCACATTTGCATTAAAAGCAGACACATCAAGGATGTTGTGGAAGAGTGCCACTAGCCAGTGGGCTGTCATTCACTTGCAGGAGTATGTACCAGTAAGCTGCAAAAGGAACAAATTCCCTCAATGGACTCTGGTAAAAAGAGTTGGAAGCTAGACTTGATGCCATCCACACGAGATATCGCATACCGTGTTGCCCTGCTGGCATCATCTTTATGATGTTTTCCACTCTTGCTCTACTTCCTCTGTCCTGCGAGGATGAAGACCAGACCAAATGTTCACTCTTGGACTGGAAGGTCCCCTCAGGTGCCTGTTCTTCTGGTGACTCTCCATCTGTTGACTGGTCAGTCTCCTCAAGGTCTGGATCAAAATCTGTGTTGTCTTTCACTTCTGAGACATCCTCCTCTATCTCAGTGCTCTCCTCATCATGTCCAAAAACCTGGACCAGAACATTTTCAACACATAACTGCTTGGTCAGTTGCCAAAAAAAATTAGTGAAAGGCAAACAGCAAGCTGTATGGGGTCTGTGTGAAGAAGATTCATTGATTAGTCTGGAAGGTGTGGTTCACAGAGGGGCTTGGCACAAAAGCATAGGAATGAGATGGGTTCACATAACAGACACCTGTCTAATCTGTGTGAAGATATGATGCATTGCTTCAAAAGGGAGGTGGTTCATGTGGGAGGACCGGCACATAAGCACGCGAAAGAGATGTGTACCCACAAAAGATATTGTTCAGTCTGACATGTGTGACTGAGTGAGTGAGTGAGTGACTTTTAGTAAGTAAGTAAGTTAGTTAGTTAGTTAGTTAGTTAGTTAGTTAGTTAGTTAGTTAGTTGGGGTGGTGTGTATGGGAATGTTTTCTGTCTGATGGATGAATATAGTCTGGATACCCATTCATTTCCTATGGCGGTCACTTTTGACCGGGAACACCACAGGTGTAACAAATTTGATTAAAACACTCAAAATGCAATGAAAGGTGACCATCACTTTTATATGTTCAAGTGCATAGTGTGGAAGATATCATAAGGCCTTGAGGCAATCCGATGTAAAACACAATATTTATGAGTGTTTTAAGTTGTAAGTCGGTCAGATTTGACCCGAACACAACAGGAGGGTTAAAGGACCGAGTAAGGTCAGGGGACCTTAACATAGGAGCACTGCCCAACAACTGTTTGCAGGACTCAAAGGCCTGTTGAGCCTCACGGCTCCAAGAAAAAGGGACCATAGGACTGAGTAGGTTGGTTAATGGGTGCACCACAGTGGAAAAGTTTTTACAAAAACACCTGTAATAACCAACCATACCAAGGAACCTACGAAGTTCACATCAGGTACGAGGACGAGGGAAAGAGGTAGTAGACCGGACTTTGTTCTCCAACATCCTCACAAATCCGTGTACTACCTCATTGCCAAGGTAAGAAACAGTGGCTTTTACAAAGTCACATTTTGCAAGGTTAACAGTGAGTTTAGCAGCTGATAACCAACCGAACAGCTCCCGTAGAGCTTCAAGGTGGTCCTCCCAAGATGAGGTGTGAACCACTATATCATCAAGATAAGTACTACAGTTCTGCAGGCCAACAGTTATAGTGTTGATCAAGTGTTGGAAGCATTATTGCAGGTGCATTATGCATGCCAAAAGGCATCACTGTGTACTGCAAAAAGTTGTCAGGAGTTACAAAAGCCAACACCTCTGAAGCAGTGGGGGTTAATGGCACTTGCCAATAACCCTTCAACAGGTCTATCTTGGTAACAATTGTGGATCCTCCCACGCTGTCTATACAGTCATCCACTCTAGGTAGTGGATAGGAGTCAGGTACTGTTACAGAGTTAACTTTTCTATAATCTGTAATGAAACGTGGGGTACCATCTGGTTTGCTCTCAACTATACAGGGAGAGCTCCCAACAGCTAAAACTAGGAATGGCTAAACCATTCTGTACTAAATAGTCAATTTCTTGAGCCATGAGACTACGTTTCGTGGACTAGCATGATAAGGATGTTGTTTTATCGGCTTAGAGTTCTCTATGAGCACATTATGACACAAAAGGTCAGTGCAATTTGGTGTATCTGTAAAAAGACACAAGTGGGCCTGTATAAGATCAGTTAAGTCACTCTTACAAGGTTCATACAAATGAGCGAGCACATCATCGAAGTGAGCCAAGCCCTGAGGGGTGTTTAAACGAGGGCTTACACAGTCAGACATGCTGGGTCTGACTTCTTCCTCTGTGAGAGGGATGATAGCACCGGCTGCACATACTGGTGAGTCATTACGTTTCTCTGGTGGCTCCTGAGGAGAGTGGTACAGTTTAAGCATGTTAATATGGCAAGCTCTGGTCTTTTGATGACAATGTGGAGTCGGAATGACATATGTGGTGTCATTTAATCTGTCACAGACCTCAAAAGGACCTTCAAACTGTGCAGACAAGGCATTACCAGCTATAGGGTTTAGAACGAAAACCTTCTCACCAGGGCAGAACTCATGCCTCACAGCTTTTCTATCAAAAACTGTTTTCATGCTGCTTTGAGCAGCTTGTAAATGTTTATGAGCTAGTTTGTTTGCTTTCCGCAATCGAGACTGAAACATCTTTACGTACTTGTTCACATTGTTTTTCTTAGAAACAGCAGTATGCAACAGTCGCTTTTTTAGAGCTTTTACTGTAAAGGACCTCTGGGGGTGTGGCCAAAAATCAGCTGAGCTGGGCTAAACCCCAAAGACTCCTGAGCAGCTTCACGTGCTGCAAATAGCAGAAAAGGCACGCCTTCATCCCAGGAGCGACCTGTGCAAAAACAATACTTTTTCAGCATGCTTTTAAATGTTTGATGCCAGCGCTCCAACACTCCCTGTGTTTCAGGGTGATAAGCAGAGGACATAATGTGCTGGATGCCTAGAGTTTTGGCTACATATTTGAAAAGATCAGACTTGAAGTTTGATCCCTGATCAGACTGTAACACACGTGGCAAACCAAAAAGAGAAAAGTAACCTGTCAGAGCACGAGTCACTGATTTTGCAGTGATGGAGGAAAGTGGAATAGCCTCAGGAAAACGTGTAGCAGTACACATTATGGTTAAAAGAAACCTTTTACCGGATTTGGTACGAGGCAGTGGACCAACACAGTCTACAACTACACAGTCAAATGGATCCCCAATCACAGGAATCGGGTGTAGAGGGGCAGGTGATGGAACCTGATTTGGCTTTCCAGTGAGCTGACAGATGTGACATCTTTAACAGAACTCAACAATATCTTTCTTTAGTCCTGGCCAAAAGAAATTATCCAGAACAACTTGGTTTTACTTATTCCCAAGTGTCCAGACCACTGGCTTTCATGAGCCAAAGATAAAATCTTTGGTCTGTGTCTCTGAGGGACAACGGTCTGTTTTACCTTGCCCCAAGGGGCTCCTTCAGCTTTTGGGTTTTCCCAACATCGCATTAGCACTCCATTTTCAGTGAAATAACTAGTATTTTATTAGTTTTTATTCACCTCAAGAAAACATGTTTCTAGTGTTCCATCTGCGTTTTGTTCTTCCTCCAGCATTATGCATGAAAGCGGCAGCTCCTCCACCTGAGTAGACTCTGCAGCGTCAGATTCATTTGGACTTGCATCACCTTCCTGATGTTCATGGCACACTTGAGGTTTTTGTTAATCAAACAGGCCTGAAACATCTAGAATGTTTTCCAAGTACAAGTATAGTTCATTTTTTTTTTTTTTTTTAAGACATTTTTTTTTGACATGCTAGACCCTCCTCGGCAGAGAGTATCCTCCCTGGCTGCGCCTCGGCATTGGTGGTGCCTTTCTCCAGTGGCGTGCTGGGGTGTCTCGGGGTCTGGGTCTGGGTGCTGGGGGCATCTGCCTGCTCTTCTTCCTGTGGCGGCCTGGTGGGATCTGGGCCCCCGGGGGTGGTCGGGCCTCTGCTGGGGCTGGTTCGCTCCTGGGTCTCGGGTCTCTGGTTCCGGCTAGATCTACCCTGGATGGCCGGCTGCAGGCGGTGCCTGTGAGCTCCTAGCCGCGACCCCCCAGGGGCTCTAGCGCGGCGACTGCCGGGGGCCCACGTGGGGTGAGCCTCTGCGCCCTCTGGGGGAGAGTTTAGCGACTGACCTGATGGCGGTCTCCCTGGGGTGTCCGTGCCCTGGGTGGCCTCTGGACGTCTGGGGCCAGGACCTTCTCTGCGTCCTCCATGGGCCTTGGGGACGGGTCTGTGGCTCCTCGAACTTATTATTGAATGTTTCAATAGAGAAACCTTACATAAACAAGCGCGCATATATACACACAGGTGATCACAAGGTGCTCACATAAAGACGGACTCAGGTGTTTTCAGACACATTGACTGGGGCTGTGGTTGACACTGAACTCTCTTGAACTGGTGTATACGTATACATTTGAAGAATATCACAACTGTTGTGTATTCATATGCTGTTTGTTGCTGTTGTATCTTTTCTCCCTGTTTTGTTTGTTTGTGCTTTATTTACAGGTCTAGAAGTGGATTCTTCACGTCTCTTGTTCTCTTCTTTTTCTGTTTACTTTCTCCCCCATCCCTCTTTCTGTACCCTTCCCTTCACTTTCAGGCTCCGTGTCCAATCAACCATAAAAACATTCTAATAAAGATTTTGGGGGTTATATTTAAACAAAAATCAGGAGGAGTTTTATAGCAGTGGCTGTAACCTCTCACCTGAAACAGCAACACTGTTGGGCTTGTTTTTGGCACTCAGACATTATTCTGTTTGCTCCACAGCCGGACAGGACACGGGGTTAAAAAAAAAAAGTATAGTTCATTTTGACAGACCTGATAAAAGCAAATGAAAAAGTGATCATTTAGCAGATATTTGTACTAACTCAATTGCTTCATGTCCAAAAACAGTGACCATTGGACGAAATGAACAGGAAACTGACACTAGGTTGTGCCCAAATGACTACATGTTGTGAAGGTTGCAGTAACTGTTGTGCAAACTTTAATTCTGTTTTGAGAAATGCACCAAAGCTATTGAGAAAAACTGTAAGTTTTTCTTGTTCCCAAATACAAATATTTTTAAATGTATTTGTTCAAAATAAGTATTCAGGGGAAAAATGGTATTCGTGCCTTTCTGAATACTGTGTCCAGATTCGGCTCCATCCCTACTGTAAACAAAGCAGCAGTTCAGCGCGCAGGAGGTGCTGATTCATGGTGGATCTTATGGAATAATGACAGCTTGGGGGGGGGGTTGCCACTCACCTGTAGACAGCAGCAGCTCCTCTACCTGGAGCTGGTTGGCGGTGGATTTTATTTCATATTGACAGCTTGGGGACCACAGTACATGACTCAAGGGCCAGAAATAGGAGGCCTACAGGTTGCATCTGGCCCCTCTGGCTGCTTAGTTGCTTTTCAGATGCATGTTTACAAACCAAAATCATTGCAGCTATCCCTTCATAAATGTTTTTCACCTATGAGGTTTTGATGTCACTTACTTTTGCTTGGAGTTATAAGTTTCACTGTTAGTTACACATTTGTGTTGTTTGAATAATTTTGCATCAGGAAATATGTATTTTCTCTATTCTGATTTGCTTTTTTATTTTTATTTTCTAGGTACCATATTTATTTTTTAAAAGGTTTAAAGAACTCCATCCTCCCAGTATCATTTGTATCTGGGTCTAGAAGAAATCATACTAAAAGTGTCACCTAAAAGATAACTGTCTGTGTTGTGATCCAGGTTGCTGTTATCTGGACCAGAGAAAGAAAAAGTGAAGAACAGGGCTTTGGAGCTGTCTCTGAAGTACAGCTTCGTGACCCCACTCACATCCATGGTGGTCACCAAACCTCAGGAGGACAACACTGAAGTCCTTCACAAACCCAAGGAGGGGGAATTACCTGGCATTCCCTTTGATCACCCTAACATACACAATCATGGTTAGCATCCGTTCAGCATCATCATCCTGATTCTTAAATAAAAGTTTCAACAAGTTTTTCTAAATTAGTAAAAGTCCTCCAAGTAAGATCTATCAGCAAGAAAAGATTGTGAGCTTATAATTCTAAATGCTCACATGATGCCAGTGGCATTTATATTTAGAACATCAATAACAAGTAACATGATTTTTCTTTTTGCTCAGTTTTTAGAGAACTGCCACCAGCTATACGCTCAACACACTGTTCCATTTTACTTTTTGAACATCCACAAACAACAGTATTCAGCATAAATCAAACACTCACTTTATTCTCCAAATTAAATTATCATTCATCCTGATTCATAAAAAAAAATGAGTTTACATAAATACAAATGATGAGAAATGTGAAACAGTGTTCTGGTGCAAACAGTTCTGAACCTCTGAAACAAACAAACAAAACCAAACAGGCAAATTCAAACAGACTTCAATAATATACAGTTTTAACTAAACTGTAATGATTAATGATATGTGCAACTAGTAAAACTGATTTTTTGATGCATTTTACCAAAACATCAATTGACCTGAAGACATTGGGGTGTCTAATCAAAGGGCACGTTGTTGTTATAGCATGCAAACAAACAGAATTGTGATTGTACTTTATTTAATGGTGCATTTGATGTTTGTGTTGATCCTGCAGGTTATGTTCAAACCAAACTTCCATCTGCTCAACCCAGTCTCCCTGGTCCTCCCGGTCTTCCTGGTTCAGTTGATTCATTTGACGATCTTTCTTATGAAGATGATTATTATTTTGGTAGTAGAGGTTTTTATTTTATTCCTCCTCGTCTTCGTCGTCCTGCTCGTCCTCGTCGTCCTGCTCGTCCTCTTCGTCCTGCTCGTCCTCCTCGTCCTACTCATCGTCCTCAAGATTATGGTATAAAATATCACACACAGCTTTGTTTAGAGCCTCACTATACAAAATTTACGTTATCAATCACAGATTATTAATCAACAACTGATATTCAATTATGGATTATGGTACGATTATTCTCTTCTTATTAAACACAACACAGATAAAGTTAGTAGAAAAACTCTTGTGAGAACTGAGTCTCTCTTTTTTTAATCTAGATCTTTTAGAGGGTTAAGGTCTGTATTAGATAGATAGATAGATAGATAGATAGATAGATAGATAGATAGATAGATAGATAGATAGATAGATAGATAGATAGATAGATAGATAGATAGATAGATAGATAGATAGATAGATAGATAGATAGATAGATAGATAGATCGGAGTAGGTACACAGACAGGTAAGACTGTAGTTGCGGACACGCTGCCACTTGTGTGGCGCCTCCTTTAATCAGATAAGAAATGGTCTAACAACAGGGAAGGATGAGGAAGAAAAAAGCTAGCTCCTTCCCCCATGCCTCAAAGACATGGCTGAGACAGATACAACAAACCTGAGCGTACAGAACATACACAGTCAGTCCACAGTTAAAAACACATCAGAGTAGGTGGGCAGGACCAGGAACTCTGTCATCAGGCCCAGACTTCAGCGCTAAAGCAGCTGCATGTCCTGCTCCATCCAGAGCAGAGGTGAGGGAGAAGTTAGGAGGAGAGCGTAGAAGGTAGGGAGGGTTCAGAGCAGCTGCTCCATTCATTCTGTAGGGTGGAGGGTTTGGTTGCCAAGGGCAAAGATAAGATAAGAAGTTGTTTTGTCGCAGGCAGCAGCCATGTTTTCTCCTCTGCCTTATTGTTCATTGCTGTTCATTTTGCTGACTTCACCCTTCCAAACAGTTGAATCATGGCCCTCCCCACTGACATGTGCAGTCAGACACCTTGATTGTAATTTGCTCCGCGTCAAAGTTTGTTTGCAGCCAGTCCTCCAATACGACTCCGTCATCGTGAGCGTTTCATTGTTCAAAGCACAAATCAACCCCTCCAGCAGTGGATGACTTTATTGTCATTGCGTCAGCGTCATGATACAACGAAACTTAATTTCAGTACAACTGTTTCCAAGATTCAAACAACATATTGCAAAATAGAAAACGGGTGTCTGTGGGCATGTGCTTTTCTCTGTGCTCCCTTTTTGAGAGAGGAAAACGCTTGGAGGGTAGGTTGTGTGGAGGTGATAAAAAACATGTTAGTTTCCCTACACTCAAGAGAGCTCAGAGACACAAACAGGGAAAAAAGACTCCAACATATAAAGCACATACTCTGACAGTCACAATAAACATAAGACACAAGATGGTGGGTGGGAGGCATCGGGAGCCCCCATTCGCCCCAAGAAGTCCGCAGCATCTTCGCGCAGCCTTCAAACCGAGTTTACAGGAGTGGAAGGAGTTAAAAGGATTCGGAGGATGAGGTTTTTTTCTCCGAGGCAGCTTCCTCATCATACATTCCAGAGGGGGGAATAGATTCCCAATTTCAAGGTTGGAGGGAGCCAAAAGATATGATTAGTGGATTTGATTTGACTTCAGACAGAGAACCATTTCCCCCTCTGTCTTAGTGTCCTTCAGCTGGTTCCGTTGTATCCAATCATCCTAATTATGGACTTTATCCTTTCCTTTCAAGCCAGGACGTCCAAGCTGATTCCCAAATTGCGCACAAGCCCGCTAAGATCCACAATCTTATGTCTAGATCTTGCAGCGCCTGAGGCTGAGTCCCCCGGCCTGACAAGCTCAGTGAGAGCGGGTAGTTTCCCAATAGAACCGTCTTCTCCAAAAGTTTGCGATTCCCCAGGGATCCACAAGCTCCTATCAGTTGAAACCTGGTGAACATTATCCAAAGCATGTAGAAATCTTCAACGTCTTCCACAGAAAGAAGAGGGAAATACATTATCTTCCACCAGGAATTCATAATATATCCTGGAAGCTTTCCAGGACAGCTTGTGTCCCCGTCACTGCACTAAAACTTTGTCAATAGCATTCAGAGACCAGCTGATCAATTCCATGGTAATAAAAAGTTGAGTAATCCAAAATGTGATGAGGAAATGCTCCGAATTTCACACCACAAAGCAGTAGGGAACACAGAAAGGGAGCAGAAGGGAATGTGTCCATCCCCCAGCAGAGCGGAAGTCAAAAAAAAAAATTGCATCCTTTGAAATGTCCTTCAGAAAACTGCTGAAGTCTGCTTTAACTTTTTTAAATCTAAATTATGTTGCACAGTATATCAAAATGTAAATATTTTGTTAAAGTTTAGATTATGAGTCCGAAATTACCATAAACTGTATAAAAGAAAGTTTTTGTTTGAGTAAAAACGGTTTAGTTTCTAACACAGAGCATCTTTCTTCTAGTTCCTCTTTCCCACAGATTTATCCTAAAAACTGAGAATCAGTCCCTTCCATTGTGCTTTGACATCCGTGACAACGCCATTCTTAAACTTCTTCACCATCCCAACAGAGGTCAGTAATGTTTCTCTTTACACCACTCATAATAAAATGTTTTCATCAAACTACTTAGACAAGTGGCTAATTTTGTCTTTTTTTCATCAGAGCTGTATGTAAACGGTGAGCTGGATTCAGAAACAAACGGGGGCTTCACAAAGATCATGATCCACATCAGAACTGACCAACATGTTGAGATCGACACAGAGGGAGTAACTGTTCGAGATGGACAGTCTACAACACGCTACACTGGACAGGAAGTCGTCACAGCTGGAAGGTGACTTTAAATTGTTGTAATGGTCAGAATTGTTCAAGATGACACTGTCCAAGATGTATCATCATAAACCAGTTCAGAGCTACTGAGCCCTCATTTTCATTCTATTTCCTTTTCTAAGTTCTTGGATGTCACAGTTGAAATCCTTATACATTATTATAACATTTTAATATGATGTTCAAAACAGTTTGTTTCAACCAAACATAAAATGTTCATATTGTTCACAACAAACTTTAAATTGAAGGATATTTTTTATTATTGGGTTTTTCCTTTAAAGGATGTAAATGTTTAAACACGTTTAGCTCAAACCTAATCAGTCAACACATTTGAGTCATTAGAATAAACCGTGATCAGTGAAATCATAAACATGTGGGAAATGTTAACTAGTTTCTGCAATGATCTTGAACATTGTATAGTAGCTTACACATAATGTATTTATATATTGCTACATAATATTTAATTTCACATACCTCTTTACCTGTGGGTGGGTTTGGGTTTGTCAGATAATTGGTTTGAGTTGCTAGAGAAGCTCCAGTTTCATTCTGTGAAGAATGGACTCTGAGATGCTGATTTACATTTTCAAAAGGTAAAAAGTGTCAAAACTGTTGCTGGAGAGCACTGTTCAGACAAAGAGGACTGGAAAAACCTACGAAGAACCTATGTGTGATCTCATGCCGATGGGATGAAATGAATGAGATTAGAAAATTACCTGTAAAAATATTAAGGTTCATAAAAAGCATAAAACAGACACTGAAATCAGGCTGTTTACATCTTTCTAGTGTCACAGTGTTCATGCGGGACAAAGAAATCGATGTTGCTGTTGAAGACATGCGCCTGGTGATCTTACTTCTTCAGAACAACAACAAATTCCTTTGGCCTGTTTTGAGACAGAAGCCATCTGCCACCAACACAGAAGGAATTTTAGGTGAGTGAAAATGTCGGGTTTTTTTTAACATTTTTGCTTTACCTTTTTTTGAGACAAATAAAATCTAAATGTGCATAACCAACTTAGGTCCAGGTTTTAAATGTGTTGATAAAAAGAGAGAGTTCACAGTCAAAACCATCACCATCACTCCTCCCTGACTGTTGCTACACCTGGTAACTATAGTCGTAAAGCAGGTAGTGACATCATCTTGGAGACCTACCCACTCCTCAAAACTGTTTAGTGTGGTATCTGGTCAGTAGAGGGGTGCAGAGTGGTGGCAAATATGAAAATGGTCAACTTTCTTACTCAGAATCAATTACATCAATTTGAATGCTCTCGCTTTAAGTTTAAAAAACTACTTATTGTTGCTTCAAAGGGGGCTTTGACAGCCCTGAATTTAATATATTTTTTAATAGTTAATTTGATGTGCCAACTTGTGTTGTTGAACTCTGTTTTGCAGCTTTAAAGGCTGCAGAATATGAGGAGGTGCCTCAAAGTCAAGACAAAAAATTGAAGATCAAAGATCGTAAGATTGATGCTACAAGGTACATTAAATACATTTGAATAGTTTATATTTTTTTAACCAAAAAAACCCCTACATTTATTAAAATGTATTTTTTTGTAGGTCTACTGCTCGATACTACGGTGTTTCTCCTCCAGTGGAATTAAACTGCTGGCTCATTTCACCTGATGATGCTCTGCAGAGACCCCTGCAAGATTTCATCACTACAAACATTTAACAAAGAACCATGTTCAAGAATTTGTGAATAACTGTGAATCAAAAGAAGAAAAATAAAAAATGGTTAATAAAACTTATAATGACATAATCAAAGAATGTCATGTTATTTTTCTAATGTCTGCTTTATGAAATGTTATTTTAGTCATACAATATGATTCAAATTCAAAACCACACAAGTGTGTGATTTTAAACTGTCAAAATGAGCGGATAGCGCAGCAACAACCGGGTTGACTGGGCGCTCGGTACTACCGGTACTTCAGAAAACCTGGTACCGTAACATTTAAATTGTTTTATTACCAACTTTGTACCAAAGAACCGGGTCTTTTAACAACACTAATGTGTATACAGATACACAGTGTTGAGTATATAGCACATATACTGTATTCTGTTACGGTGCCTTTGGCTGAGGAGGGGCGTCCCAGCTTGTTCTGGCTGCTGCCCTTCCTACCTGTTCAGCACCTGGGACAGCAACAGTGCAGGCTGGCTCCAGTGTTGATCTGTGCCTCCTGTTCAGCACCGTAGACAGCTGCATGCTGGAGAACCCTGCAGCTGCTGCAAATTGACAATCGGTGTAGCTTTAAAAGTCGACACACAGACCACAGAGCTGGCTCTCCTGATCAGATTTTCCAGTCTGGATGTGTCCTTCTTTGTTGAGCTGCTCCCCCAGCACACCACAGGATAGAAGAGGACACTGGCTACCACAGCCTGGTAGAACGTCAATCAACACCAAGAACAGTGGCGGCTGGTGACATTTTTTTGGGTGGGGCACATTTTTGCAAGTCAGTTTTCAGATGCACAAAAAACTACATCTCACCACTGGGGCAGAGAATAAAGCAAAAAATTTTCATCTGACTAAAAATTTTACTGGTAAAAATCCCTACTACCAGTTCACTAACTGTATGCATGTAGGTGATTAAATAAGGACACATTGGCAGAGTTGTCACAAGCTGTCAAGCTATTTTCATTCACTAAGTATCCATCACAGTGGCATATAGCTCAGTTGGTAGAGTGGCCAGTCTGGTAAGTGGCAGATCTTTGGTTCGATCCCAGCTCCAGCTGGGTTATGTTGTTGTGCCCTTGGTAGTGTGGTTTCTTGCACTGTGTGGCTGCATAGGGCTCCATGACCACTAGGTCCTGGTTTCCTCCCATAATATTTTAGTATTATTCCTATTCTTAAATTTTATTTGTATTTATAACTGTAATGAATAGATTAGTTACAAGGAAACTCAAATTATTTAATATAATTTTATATAATCTTTCATATTTTTGTTGGAAATAGATTCTAAATATCAGAGGTCAGGCATCACCTGACGTCTGAACATCAGGACTGTAATGGCATCCAAAACAACATGTCCTTTGGACGCTGAAAAATGTAAAAGGGACAAGTTTAAGAAGAAAAAAGTCCACTAGATGAAAGTAAGACATTTGGGGTAGAGAGGGGACAGGTTTTGGAACCATCTTACAACTTTTTCTGTTCTCTGCATCGCGACGCCATTCAGAGTTTTACCTTTCGGTTTTCTCCTGTAGCTGAGCTCAGAGTCAAAGCGCTGGAGGTTACATCTGTTTTTTTACATTAATCAGCATTTTTATGTGTGTTGTGTTTGTTGTGTGTTTGGGAGTTACTGGGAGTATAATCAATCTGTGAACGCAACGCTGCAACGGCATCTGTTTACTAAATGGAATAACGTGTCTCACGACCCGGCGAGTTTAAATAACGATGAAGAAACGTAGTGACTCCAACTCATCCTGAGGGGAGGTGGTGGACTTTGAGAAGAGTTTAGACACTGTCCAGTCAGCAGGTGCAAGGGCGTAAATTTAGCATGGACGCAGGGGACGTGTCCCCACCAATATTTAGAAATCACTGAAATGTCCCCACCAATAATTTGATCCAAGGATGCAGACATGACGCTGCGTCCCCACCATACGTGCAGCCCAGCGGAGCGAGGTGCTGTGTCAGCCATGCTCCTCTGCCTCCGCGGGCTTGGAGGTGTGTCTCTGATCGACCGACGTGAGTCCCCTGCGGCCCGCGCCGAGCCGCTGTCGCTGACAGGACCTGCTGTGGAGCGGACTGGACTGGCCATCGGGCATTTTACCAGTCGTGATGTTAACTTTGGACCGGACCAGCGCTACAGGACGGGACGGTTTAATCTGCACTTCCTGTTTCAGCGCTCAGAGCTAAGGAGGAAGCAGAAACTCTCTTTTCTGTCTCGCGCTTTGCCAGACTCGCAGCTCGCGCCGTTGTCATAACAACCAGCTGACAGACAGCCGTAGAGGTTGTATTTATACACATCAGGTCAAAAGCATCAGAGAACATCTTGATTATGACCTTAAAACAAAATAACAGAACGTTAACTGGATATTCGGTCCAGTCTAATCTAGTTCTAGACCTGTTAGTAGGTCCAGGTCTCTGTCAGGTCCAGGTCTCTGTCAGGTCCAGGTCTCTGTTCAGTTTTTAATGATCGTTTTGTCTCTCAGTATCATTAAGATGCAGAAACAAAGAAGGCAGAAATCCTTTATGTGAAATTACTAAAGGCAAAAGACATTTTTAATGAGAAAATATAGAGTTTTTGGATTTAACCACAAATCATGTAATCATCATGTAATCATGTAACTGTTTATTAGTTAAAGTTTGGAGAATAAATCAACTAAAGCAGGTGGTGTGCATGTAAGGGCATGTAAATATGAACCAAAATCATCAAGATACAATAAAAGACTGTTAAAAGAAATGAAATAATAAAGGACAGATGAAGATTTCTTAGACAAAATAAAAGACTATAAAACAAATAAAATTAATAAAACAAACAAAAAATATCATTAAAAATCGACATGTTTAAACACCAATAAAAGAACATAAAATATTTAGTTAAAAGCAGTTTTAAATAATTGGGTCTTAAGCTGCTTTTTAAAGGTGTCCAGACTGTCTATACAGCATAAAACTAAAGGAAGTTCATTCCAAAATCCTGGTGCATGATGATCAGTAGAAAGTCCTCCTGTTGCAGGACTAGACCTGTCCTGTCTGTAGAGGATGGAGGTCATCAGCTGCTAGCCGGGTTGTGTGTCTGTAGTTCTGTTCACTGTTCTAGGAAACAGACTTTGTTTTAAAGTCAGTTACAGGGTTTTCCTGTGTCGATTTTATTAAACTAAAAATGACCCAATATGGATATTGACATCTTTTTGGATAATTATAAATATTACGTTAAAACACTGTATTTCAAGGAAAATACAAGAACCAGATTAGATTTATATTTTAAATAAGACTTAATACTGCTCTCATAGCTGTAAAAAGCTAAAGGACATTTTAATGTAAAAATATACAGGTTTTTACATTTACTGATAAATCCTCAACATCAATGACGTCGGTTCAGAGAACAAGAACTCCCAGAGCGTTGAACCAAGTTGGTTTATTTTCTAGATCAGTCTGGATTTATGAACTGAACTGACATATAAATGCTGCAATCGGAGGCGATCGCGCTCATGCGCTCATTGCGCTGCGCCCCTCAGACGGGGAGAGTTATTAGAGTTCTCCAGATGAAGACCTTGTGATCAGCTGGTTTATTTTCTAGATCAGTCTGGATTTATGAACTGAACTGGACCTGGTGTGCAGATCAACTGAGCAGAACCACCAGAACCACGATCTTCTGTTCTGCAGCTTCATTAAACATCAGGTTCTCCAAACTGCAGTGGAGGAGGAGGAAAGGTCAAGGAACGATTCCAATATTTTTTTTACAAGGAATGAAATAATGCTGCCGAAAATGTCACTATTATAATTTCTAAATTAATAAGTGACAGGTAAAAATCGATTATGACCGGATTTTTTTTAACTGTCAGTCAAAATGGTCAGGATGGTACCACCTCTGCCTCTATTTGAGCAGGAAACACCCTGAAATATGATTTTATTTACATTTACATGCAAGAATATTCTTAAACTGTATTGGTCAACAAAATCATAAGCAACACTGATTGGGTAACCAAATAAATAAATAATAATCATATATATATATATATATATATATATATATATATATATATATATATATATATATATACACACACACACACACACACTCACAAGCTATTGGAACAATCAGTTCAGTAGTGGTCAAAGTTTCGGGTCACAGACTAGGGGGCCCCTGAACAAGTGTAGCCTAGGGGCCCCAGTGCACCTTAATCCTCCCCTGAATGGAGGGTACTAGTTACGGATGGATCAGTAACTAGTTTGTAAGTAAGTAAAGTAAGTAAGTAAAGTTTATTTATATAGCACCTTTCACAGAAAAAATCACAAAGTGCTTCACAGAAAACAGAATCAAACATGATAAAACAAATAAAATTAATAAAACAAACAAAATATCATTACAAATCAAAATCATTAAACAACAACAAGAGAACACAAAATAGTTATTTAAAAGCAGTTTTGAATAATTGGGTCTTCAGCTGGTTTTTAAAGGAGTCCAGACTGTCTATACAGCGTAAAACTAAAGGAAGGTCATTCCAAAGTCGCGGTGCAACAGACTGGAAGGAGCGATCACCTCGACTTTTAAATCTGGTCCTTGGAACTGTTAGGAGATTCTGGTCTGTGGACCTGAGAGCTCGGGTTGGAGCGTACGGCTTTATCAGTTCAGTAACATAAAGAGGAGCTTGACCATGTAGGGCCCTGAAAGTTAGAGTCAAGATTTTAAAATGAACTCTACATTTAACAGGTAACCAGTGCAGAGACCTCAGAATAGGAGTGATGTGATCTTTTCTGTTTGCTCCAGTGAGGAGCCTCGCTGCAGAGTTCTGGACCAGCTGAAGGCGGTCAAGGGCTTTTTGGTTCAAACATGTGAAAAGTGTGTTACAGTAATCTAGACGGGAGGAGATCAAAGCATGAAGAACCATTTCCAGTTCAGGCTTTGACACCAACTTTCTCAGTTTGGAAATATTTCTCAGATGATAAAAACAGTTTCTGACCAGCTGTTTTGAGTGACCTTCAAGAGACATTGATTGGTCAAAAATAACACCCAGATTCCTCAGGTTTGACTTTACAGCAGAACTTAAATGTCCAATATGTTGACTGATCAGAGGGACCATCCTATCAGGGGCAACAATCAGACATTCAGTCTTTTCAGGGTTTAACTGAAGGAAGTTCTTTTCTAACCAGTTAGTAATAGCTGACAGACACTCCAGTAGTTCAGACAGTTTGTAGAACTCTGAGTCCTTGAAGGAGCAGTACAGCTGAATGTCATCTGCATAAAGGTGGTAGGAGACATTGTGACATCTACTAATGATCTGTCCAAGAGGATGGATATATAGTAAAAACAGGAGTGGACCCAGAACAGAGCCTTGGGGTACCCCACAGAACAGATCTGTAGTATCTGACATGATGTTGTTTATATGGACACTGAAACTTCTGTTTGAGAGGTACGATCTGAACCAGTCTAAAACTGTTCCAGAGATCCCCACCAAGTCACGGAGTCTGTTCACTAAGGTGCTGTGATCAACAGAAAGGTCCAACAAAACTAAGACTGTAAACTCCCCGGAGTCTGCTGCCATCATGATGTCACTGGATACTTTGAGTAAAGCTGTTTCTGTTGAATGTTTTTTACGGAAACCAGATTGGAATTTATCAAAAATGTTGTGTTGTTCCAGAAAAGAGACCAGCTGATCAGCCACGACTCTTTCTAAAAGTTTAGAGATATAGCTCAGTTTGGAAATGGGCCTGTAGTTATTTGGCTGAGAGGAGTCCAGACTGGGTTTTTTAAGGATGGGTTCAATAACAGCGTGTTTAAAGATGGAGGGGACAGAGCCGGCTTGGAGGGATAGATTGATAAAATCAACAATGCATGGGCCAACTAGGTCAAAAGCTTTAAGAAGCAAAGAGTGAGTTTGAGTGAGCTAAAGTTGTTAGCTTTTATCAAAAGGCCTTTAAGCTTTACCAGAATTGTGGGACTTAGCTGCATTCGATGGATCAGCACCGCTGGGGTCGGATGAGACAGCGCGGAGGTGGTGTTCCCTCCTCGGTCAGGATCGGACGGCTGCGGGGGTCTTGGACCGCCGGAGGCCACGGTGTTGTCCTGGGATACGAAGCTTAGTGGACCCATCTCTGGCAGGGAGCATCGAGGGCTGGCATTCCCATAACGGAGCGTCAGACAAGGTGTCTGACCTCAGAGGGAAGCTGGTTTCATCGGCTCAGACGGGCTGATGGAACCGTCTCAGGGGGAGCCGGCAACTAGCGTTAGCTGTGTAGAGGTTGACAGCTGAGCGTGTCATCTGGTTAGTGTCAGGACCAGAACAGCCCTCAGTAGCTTCTGGGGTCGGAAGTAAAAGGAGTCTTAAGGGGATGTGGCAAATGAGGAGTTATTAATTGTCACGTGACTCAGACCACTAACTCTTATTGGTTGAAGTAATATATGATTTAACCTTTTAGCAAAGTATGTATGTGAAATAATACTGAAGCAAGATCAACATTCATTAATACTGGAAGAAAAATGCATTAATCACATTAAGACATTTTAAAACAGTTTGATTAAGAGTAATGACGTTTAGAAGGAGACGTCTGGAAGTCTTTGAGTTATTATTAACTAAAGAGTGAAAACCAGTGGAGTCTTCCGGAAAAACGTCCTTGATCTGGGAATGTTAATCCAGGTTAAATAGTAACAGAGTAATTTTATTCCAAGTTATTGGGAAAAAGATGGTTATTATTTGTGATGATCCTAGAGGTCAAAGTTCAGAGGTAGTAACCCATTTGGCGGCATTACATGGACAAGCACCAGCCTACATCAGGGACCTCCTACACTCTTATTCCCTCAGCAGACCCCTGAGGTCTGGTGACCACAGCCTCCTGGTTGTGCAGCACACCAGGCTAAAAACCAAAGGTGACAAAGCTTTTGCTGCCGTGGCCTCCAGACTCTGGAACTCCCTGCCCCTCAGCCTGAGATGAACTCCTGTAAACTGTCTCTCTGCTCCACTGCCTCCTTTTACATTTGATATCCTGTAAAAGATGATTGCCCTGTGTGAATTTATCTAGATTCTTTATTACTGTATTGTCTAGTCTGTTTGTACCTGAAAAGCACCTTGTGATTGTGATTTTTTTTAAAGAAAAATGTTATAATAGTTCATTTGAAAGTGCCAACATTTATTATTGTGTCCTGTGTTGTTAAACTCTGTTTTGCAGCTTTAAAGGCTGCAGAATACAAGGAGGTGCCTCAAAGTCGAGACAAACTGAAGATCAAAGATTGTGAGATTGATGCTACAAGGTACATTATTGTTGTTTGTATATTTTACCAAACAATTACATGTTTAGTTATACTGTGCTTCTTTTGTAGGTCTACTGCTCAAGACTACAGTGTTTTCCCTGCAGTGGAAAAAAACTGCTGGCTCATTTCACCTGATGATGCTCTGCAGAGACCCCTGCAAGATTTCATCACTACAAACATTTAGCACAGAGCCATTTTAAAGAATTTGGGAATAACTGATTCAAAAGAACAAAAAATAAAAATGGTTAATACAAATTATAATGACATAAGCATAGAATATCACTGTTATATTTCTAATGTCTGTTTTATGAAATATTTTAGTCATACAGTATGATTCAAATTCAAAACCTCTCAAAGAAAAAATATGGGTCAAACATTCAGAGGTGTTTCTTCTGTGCATGGCATCAACAATGACTACTAAAGTTAACTTATTGACAAATTCAGTACACTTTGGTGATCTATTGTGAATATGTTTTGGAAAACCAACTAAAGTCAGTAACATTTGAAAATGATGCTTTGTGTCATGTAAATAAAAAAATCTGAATGTTAGGACTTTGTTGAGCTTTACTGGTACCAAACTTTATAATCTGTTGAGAATGCAAGAAATTTAACCCTTAGCTGTATGTGCTGCACACTCTTTATATATTTGGACACATATTTACTGCATTACCAGAAGTATTTTGCATCTGTTTACATCTGGCTGACCTAAAACAAGCAACCTGAATAAAAAGATGTTTTGTCTGGACATCAGCATTAGAGATGATATGAAGGAAGCATGGATCTTGAGTTTATTTTATTGTTTTTTACAATTGTTTACACACAATTTTGAAAACTGGGTTTTTATTTTCAAAATATGATTCCAATTATCCGAACACCACACTCAGTTTGCATAACTCCTATTGATTGTTTGCAAAGTGACACACTTCAGTCAAAACATATGCACACATTTGTAAAAAAAAAATGGTATTGTGATTTGACCAACACAGTCCTCAATGATCAGATACCAGGCAGGCAGTTTCACTCTGATGTGATAAATATAAAACACATTTGTAAAACACACACACACACACACACACAAAAATCCCTAATTTTAGGACATAGCATGTGGTAGATTTCAGTCCAGACATTGTCATGTGAGGGATGATTTAGATGAAAAAAGAAAATAGTGGCAAACCCAGAACAGTCTTCATGAGATCTAGACAAAATGTACAGAAATAGGCCTAAACTGACCAAGCACTGCACAACACTGATGCTGCAGACTGATGATTTCAAGTATTTCAATACTTACAGTGTTTCTGTCCATAATCAGTAGCAGTAATCAACCAACAATGAAATCAATGAAACAAAATCTGTAGACAAAAGTTACTGCATGAAGTACAAACACTTTGACTCTGAAGAAAAACTACTGTAAAAGCAACAAGAATACTGTAACTATCATCTGTCCGTCTGGCTGAATCAGGACAGAAGGTTTCATCCATCAGGCTGTGTCTTCATTAGCACTGTTGGAAGAATCGTCTCATGTGATGAATCCACCACATCCATCACTGTCAGTCCATGGTTGATAACATGGGCAACAAGTGTTGCATGGATATTTTGTACTTTTATAACACACCCAAGTTCTGTGTTTTCAAATTTGCACATGTGTGCTTCCACACCTGACGGATGTGTTTATCCAGTTCATTCCTTTGTGTAGTCATTGACAATCCAAGCCTTTGTAATGACAAGGAAGTAACTTCACAATCCTTATCTGTATGGAAAATATGTGTTGAGTTTTAAAAATCATTAATGTTTTGCAAGAAGGGTGAAGCAGATATTGTGTGTAATGTTGTGCAAATCTGTAGCGGTGTTTTGCTCATTGGAGTAGAATTTTGCAAATTGTGTGGAAGTTTTTATTTTAGTGGATGAACAATTGTAAAAAAAAAAAAACACTGTAAGACATGGTTTAGAAATTAGAAGCTGATCTGCATCATTGTAAACATTCCACTAGATGGGGCTACATCCCTTATTTGATGTTTTAGGTACAACCAGGACTTTGACCAGATACAGTATTTCTCAATGATTGCTCCTTGGTTTACTTTTTTGTCATCAGAAAGTGCATCCAGACTCTGCTGCAATTTAACTGTATTGGTTGGCTCAGATACCATTTTGCCTTCTTGAGTCTCCAACTACTCACTGCCCCTCCCTCACATGAAGACAGTGTAGACATAAAGTCTGCTGGGCTCCTTATCTCCTTCCTGTTTCTCCTTTTCATTCTGGGGAGCAGCTGTGCTTGTCGGGACCAAAAGGACGGCTCACAACAGCGACTCGGTTCTCATCCTTCACACTAAACATCAATAGATTCGATTCATCCGTGAACATTACAGTTCTTATCTGCAGCAAGTGTTACTGACCTGTTCACTTAGTTTGTAGCTGGAAGACTAGATCAGTAGGGATTCAGGAGGTTCAATTAACACCAAGACCAAGGAGAAGGGAATCATAACACTACAATACTTAAACTCCTCCACTTGAGGTAGGAGTAGGACATCTCCCATGACCTGGAGTTAGCAATTCACCCTTTCTCAGTTGAGATTTAGAGGAGCTGACTATATACCATGATGGCTGTGTATAGAAATTCTGTACATAAAGATTATAAACAGGTCCGGTGACAAAGGGTAGCCCTGGCAGAGTTCAACCCTAATCAGGAACAAGTCAGATTCACTGCACTCCCATACGTTTGGATCTACCAGGTCTGCATGGCATCTTCACCTGCCATCTGATCCAACTCACAACCTAGTGGTTATGTGTTGGCAGCTCAGCTCCTCTCTTCATCCAAGTGTCCAAAACATAAGGCTGCAAGTGAGATGGTATGACTGCAAAGTTGATAATCGACCTGCAACCTAAGCTGCCCTGGAGTGTACCGATGGTCATCCTGTATGCTTGAACATGGTGTTTGTTGTGGCTAAATTGTGACTTGCACAGAAGTCCAATAACAAAACACCACTCAGGTTCAGATTGGACAGACTATGAAGTCCAGTTAGAGCCCAATCTAATGCTAAAAACAACATCAGCAATAATAATAATAATAATAATAATAATAATAGATTACATTTATAAAATGCTTTTCTTCTCAAGGAAACCCAATGGGTATGATTAATTACCCATGCACACATTCAATCACAGTCTACATTAGTTAATTACATTAGTTGCTGCCCTGGGGTAGTCTGACAAAAGCAAGGCTGACATTTTTGCCCAAAGACACTGGACATTAAGTGTTAGTAATATACATCAGATGAACAGCTGAGCTCTGGTGGATTGCTGCCTTTTGGGGCGTAGGAGGATGCAGGAGAAGACTGAGAAAAAATGTGAAGGAGTGTAGAAACAAAGGTTGACTTTTTTAAATGTAATAAGCAGTTTCAGCTGAGTCTTCTCTGAGGAGATTTGTGCTGCAGAACAGAATCTATGAAACATTTATATTTGATTGCATGATCATTTGAACTAAATTGATCTGATTATTGACTTTCTACCTGATTGTCTCAGCATCATTTTGTCAACAGACTGAATCTGTCTCAGTTAAACAAAACAATGCAGGTTTGAGGTTTTTCTATCCTAAAAGTCATGTCAGGCTGTTGGTTTGAGCTTTTACTGTGAACCTGTGCTTATTGCTCATTTTGCTGTAGAAATACTCTATGATGTACAAAGAAATAATAAATCAAAATATGATTAATTCAAACAAACTATCAGAAGAACAAGTACTTCATATACATTACAAAAATTCTAATCACCTCAAGCTGTTTTTTAAAGAGGACCTTCGAGTCTTGTCAAATCCACAGAGTTGTTCTAGTTCTCACATCTGCATGTGGATCAGCTATGTAAACATAAAGATATCCATGTTAGAGTGGACAAACAATCCATGTTTTTTCCATTATTTTCTTAAGTTAGAAACTTCTGCAATCATTACAGACTAAATTAGATATTATGAGGTGAATACATTTAATTTATCTATTTTTTATTAGGGATTGATTTATTTGAGGGATGTGTGACAGACAGTACTTACTGTAAATGATTGCTTGTCATTGAGAACTTGTTAAATAGTGTCATATAAGAAAAATAATTATACTATTTTAGACCAGCTGCCTTTCTGTAATTGTTGTAACTTGTCCTGTTTAATCTGGTAGCTGAGGCGATGAGCTTTTCCTGACTAAATAAATATCTGATAAATTTTCTAAGTGATTCTTAGAATTCTGCTTGTCTTTTAAGGTAACTCAGGGGTATTTTATTCTGATAATATGTTGTCCTTTATCTAAGATTGTGCTAGAACTAGCAATTTCACATCCCTGTCTGAGTACCAGTGAAAGAGGAACAGCATCCACTGAGGTGTTGCCTCACAGAGAGAGAGAACCCTAATTCTGTCCAGGCCAGACAAAGTCTGGCTGTCTGGGACTTGTTTTGCAACTCCATCTATTAAAAGATAAGATGAACTAATGTCTAAATTACTCATATTAATAAAAGTATAGGCTATGTAGCCTATATATTTAAAAGTCACCCCAAAAAATTTTGTTTGATTGCATAAAATATTTATCACATAAAATGCATGTCTAATAAATCTTTTGTGACATAAATTAGGTCAAAATGTTTGTAATTTTTTTGCTTTGAAAATAATGTTTTCTTTCATGCAACAGAAAGAGTTGTAACTAATGATGGGCAAAGTGGACAAACTTGGCATTAAACAGTAAAATCCAACCGGCAGCTGGTGGGGCCTGTGGGCCAGTCACCATGGGCCCTGGCTCAGAGGCTGCTGGGTGGCCCTGCTCCTGCTCCTGGTCCTGCTCCTGCTCCTGTGGTGGTCTTCATGGGGTCCCCATGCTCTGGGTGGCCTCTGGATGTCTGGGGCTCAGGTCTCCTCCATGTTTTCCATTGGTCTTGGGGGGCGGGTCTGTGGCTCTTCACACGTATGATTGGACACCCCTATGGAGAAACCTTATATATACAAGCATGCATACACACACACACAGGTGCTCACAAAGTGTGCATGCAAGTATGGACTCTGGTGTTTTCAGACACGCTACCCTTGGGCTGGAACACTGAACCCACCTTGAATGAATCATTATCATGTACTTTTCAAGGATATTGTAATTTTTGTATATTCGTGTGTTGTTTATTGCTGTGGTATCGTTGTCCTTTATGTTATTGGTTTGTTTGTTCTCTCTCTGTCTCTCTCTGTCTCTCCCTGCCGGTCTAGAAGCAGAATCCTTGAACCTCTTTACTCTTTTCTTTTTCTGCTAATTTTCTTCCTCTTCCTTTATCATTCCTCCTTCATTTCTCTGTGTCCTTTGGAAATAAAATTAAACCAGGAAGCAATTATTAAGATTTTTTTCTAATATATATATATATTATATATATATGTATAAATACATATATATGTATATATATATATATATATATATATATATATATATATATATATATATATATATATATATATATATATATATATATATATATATATATATATATATACATAACTATATATATAGTGGAGCATTATAGCAGCAGCTGTAACGCCCTATGCATGATAATTAATCTAAGGCTTGTTTTTGGCATTCAGACATCAATTTTGATTGCTATTCTGCCGGACGGGACATGCACGCACACACACACACATGCACACACACACGCATGCACACACACACGCATGCACACACACACACACACACACGCATGCACACACGCATGCAGGCACACACACGCATGCACACACACACAAACAAAGCTGAGTTACAGTAAATGACTTTGTTTTTTTATTCACGTAAATGATGAGAAGGAGGAGATTGAGAAATAAGGTTTGTGTATAAAAGGGCTGTAGACATGAATGTTGACTTTATTTGAGTTTATAGAACAGTTTCAGCTGAGTCTTCTGTGAGGAAACATGGGGAGAGCTGTGCTGCAGCTCACACTCTTCTGGCTGCTGCTGACTTTGGCTGCTTCACAACCAATGAAGGTACAATCTCACTATAGAATCTATGAAATGGTTATATTTGATCACATGATCATTTTAACTAAAACTCTAAGAGATCATCTGATTGACTTTTTTGTGCTAGTCTCAGCATCACTTTGTCAACATGCTGAACTCTTTCTCAGTTAAACAGAACAAAGCAGGTTTAAGGTTTTTATATCCTAAATGTTTGTTTATGGTTGATTGCCTTTACCGTGATTATGTGTTTAAATGTCTCATTTTGTCATGAAATTACATTGAATTAATGTTCAAACAAAGCAGATTGTAGCAACATCAACATGTAAAACTTTTCTCATAATATTCAGGATTCTAGTGAGCATGTGTCCAGTTGTGTTTCAGGAGATAAGAGGCATTTTTTTGACTAATAAAATGGGACCAGCAGCATGTTAAAACACTTTTCACAAACTAACAGAAGGTTTATGTCTACCTCTACAACAATACAAAAAATAAGCTAATTATTTAGATTTTTTATCAAAATGGAAAGTATCAAAAACTGACATAGATAGTAGAAACACCAGTCAATAACTAGGATGCATGGTGGCGCAGTTGGTTAGCACTGTTGCCTCGCAGCAAGGAGGTCGTGGGTTCGCGTCCCGGCTCTGCGGCCTCTCTGCGTGGAGTTTGCATGTTCTCCCCGTGCATGCGTGGGTTTTCTCCGGGTACTCCGGTTTCCTCCCACAGTCCAAAGACATGACTGTCAGGCTAATTGGGCTGGTAAATTGTCCTTAGGTGTGAGTGGGTGTGTGGTTGTTTGTCTCGTTCGTCTCTGTGTGGACCTGCAATGGACTGGCGACCCGTCCAGGGTGTCCCCCGCCTCTCGCCCCTTGACCGCTGGAGATAGGCACCAGCTCCCCCACGACCCCCTGTGGAGGACCAAGCAGTTTCAGAAAATGGATGGACCGGTCAATAACTTTTCCAATATGTCTGTGTGTATTTCAAATATTTTTTGAGTTTTGTGATTTTGGGGATCCGTTAAAAACTTAAAGAATGGAAAGATGTTTTTTTTTAATGCAAACATTAAAAGCTTCTTTTTGTAATGTGCATAAACTTGTTGGTTCTTTATTTTTATTGCAGACTACATTTAGCTTTAGGTTAACTCTCTAAATGTTTACAATATTGATTCCTTTTAAAATACAATTTGTTAGAATAGACACACTATTTGTACAGTATTTGCCACATTGCACAGGGGTGTTCAGACACAAGTTTTTACCTACCAGTGCTTTGGTTTTAATATTTGAATAACTGGATTTAAGGCAGGGAGATAGATTTCTGTTTATTTTATTTAAAAAAAAATACTAAGTCTATCTCCACAGGATGACTGGGACATCAGAAGTTTTCACATCAACTCCACTGTGAGCAGCCGTTATTCCACCACCGTCATCACAAGCCGTGTCACCAACAGTCAGAATGAGTCCAAAGAAATTGAATTCCATGTCCAGATTCCAAAGAATGCCTTCATCAGCAAATTCAGAATGTATGTGAAGGAAAAACACGTGTCATATGTTATCAATCTGATCTATATGGTGGTAAAACTAAAATCTACTCAAGATTCAAATCAAAACCTTTGTTCTCTCCAGGTTTATGGACGATGACGTGTACGATGGAGTTGTGAAAACTAAGGAGCAGGCTGAGCAGCAGTACTCTCAGGCTGTGTCCCGGGGACAGAGTGCTGGGATTGTCAGGTAGGTTTTATGATTAATAAATTTTTTCAAGGCTTAATACATGTAATTGTTATGTTTTAAATATTGGTATATTCTTCATTTCTTACATCAATGAATTCTCAACTTTCTTACATTCAGGGGCCTCGTGTACAAAGGCTTGAATGGATTTTTTTCAAAAAGACAGAGTAGGCCAAAATCTAGAAAACAAATGCATCAAACAGTCTGTAAACATCTGTAAAGCCTAATCAATGTTGAATTGAGCACACATGAGTGAACACCAGACTCCTCCCCTTGACACGCTTCCTTTAAATATGCAAATACGACCTGCAGGTGTGATTCTCCTCTCTGCATGATCAACAGTCATGTTTATACACACAGGAACGAGAAGGAACTTTACAGATAGCTCTGACTACATCAGGAAAACAGGCTTTGACTGTACATTTAGCATTCATTGTTCTACTGTGAATTTGACATCCTATTGATATTTAGCTGTAGGTTTGCACAGCACAGAACAACTTAGAGAACAGCTGACTTAAAGATAATGAGTCAGTCTAATCGTGGACCAGAAAATCTTCTGGGACTCTAAAAATCTTTCCATCTGTAATTTTTTTTCTACGAAGGCCAAAGCTGTGGCTGTTTAAGGGATATTCTGCTCCACTTTGCTTGTGCTTTAATGTTCGCTCATTTAACTGCAACACCTGGATGTATTAACTGTTCATCATGTGCCTCTGGTGTGAAGAATAATTATTTTCACACCATTACCAGTTCCCCATCATAGAGAGTTGCCAAACAGACCAATACATGTAGAATTGTGCAAAAGCCAGCTATGACGTTGACTTGATGCTGCATACATTTCTACAGTCAGTCCATTTTTGATGAATCTGGAATTTTATGTAGAAAAGAACAAACACCAGGATTTTGTGGATATGCACACACATGAGGGGCCCAGGTGTTTAGAATATTCAAAACCATTCCTTGCATCTTAGAGCAGCTCCATCCAGTGATGAATGTTTGTCTTGCAGCTCTGTAGGGAGAACCATGGAGGAGTTTAAAACCTCTGTAACTGTGGCGGCTCACAAAAAGGTCACCTTTGAGCTCACATATGAGGAACTACTGAAACGCACACGTGGCAAATATGAGCTGCTGATCCACGCTCGACCCATGCAGCCTGTCCAAGACTTCAAGGTATGTTGATCCTCCAGAAAAACTAAAACAACAGCAGCTTCCATAAAAATTAACCTCGGTTTTATTGTACTTTCTGCCAGGTTGACGTATACATCTATGAGAAAGCTGGCATCAGTTACATTGATGTGAAAGGAGGACTGAGCACTAGCGCTCTGACTAATGCCATCACCAGAACACATGCAGACAAACAGGTACAACACCCTGGGATTCTTTATTTCAATTTTATTTTAAGCTGAAGTGTTCCATAAAAAAGCCATCTCCTGAAATTCTACATGATGATCTGACTCAAACTAAAAGGTCATTGACCAGAGTTAATAACTCTTGATTATTCTTAAAAATCTATGTTTTTATTTGAATTGCTGTTACTGGTATTCTTGCTAAATTAGATTTTGTTATGGTGAATTCTTTTGGACAGTAATAATTAAATAATTAGGTTTATTATACATTAGTCTAGTTAATAAAATGCAGTTAGTCTAAAAGAAATAAGCCAAACAGAAAAATCTACACTAAAGGAAAACATCACATAAAGACTGTATGAAACCTGGTTTATGTGGTTTGCAGGCGTGGGTGCATTTCTATCCAACAGTGGAGCAGCAGAAAACCTGTGACAGCTGTGGAGAGCAGGGTCTGAACGGAGATCTGGTTGTTGTTTATGATGTCAACAGAGACCAGGGACTGGGAGACATCAAGGTAAAGGATTAGTTCATTTTCCTCAGCTCAACTATCATACAGATATCAAGAAGCTAAAAGTCCTTATATGAATTTTCCTTTCTAATCAATGATCTTTTAACCAGTTAAACGTTGTTTTCTCTTCTAGACATCAGACGGATACTTCGTGCATCATTTTGCTCCATCAAGTCTTCCTCGAATACCCAAAAATATTGTTTTTCTTATTGATAAAAGTGGCTCAATGAGTGGCAAAAAAATGAGACAGGTAAATAATTTGAATGTTTATTACATGTTTTATTTATTTTACAGATCCAGTACAGTATTTAAGCATGCACTCAAAACATATAAAAGTCACAGTTTCTTTTCTAATTATTTGAACGTATTTGTTTTCCTTTGACACAGACTCGCAGTGCTCTGATCCACATTTTGAATGACTTGGCTGAAGATGACTTCTTTGGTCTCATCACTTTTGATTTTGGAACTTCATTGTGGAAACGAGAACTCGTTCAGGCCACTAGCTCCAATTTGGAGGGAGCCAAGAATTTTGCAAAGCGTATTCAGGCTGATGGAGGTGAGAATTTTGGAATGTAAATATCTGTTACCAGGATGGCACTAAAACATCTGACTTATGTTCAGGAACAAACATTAATGATGCCGTGTTGGAAGGAGCACGTATGTTGAACGCACATCCCAGAGAGGGTTCAGCATCTATCCTGATACTTCTCACAGATGGAGACCCGACCTCAGGTTAATGAAGACTCACCTGCACACACTGACATAAAAACACCTGGTGACCTGAAGTGTTCCTCTACAAAGTAATGTATGATGATGTCATGCGGGGCCGGGTTCAGGCATTTCGGTTTCGGGTACAATTTTTGGGTCCGAGACCATAGTCTCAAATTTGGAGGTGCTGATCTTCGCAGAATCTCCCCCTGCCATCTGATCCAACTCACCACCATGTGACATTCATCATTATGTAAACAGCTGTTTGACTGATTTCTAATCTAAACTAGTCATATATTATGTCTTTGCAGGACAGACAAATCCTGAAATCATACAATCAAATGCAAAAAAGGCAATTGCAGGAAAATTCCCGCTTTACTGTCTTGGTTTTGGGTTTGATGTCAAGTTTGAGTTCCTAGAGAAAATGTCACTGGAGAACAACGGTGTTGCACGACGGATATATGAAGAATCAGATGCTGATTTACAGCTGAAGGTTTGTTCATTCACTTTATCAGTCTGTTTTTCCAGGAAAAAGACAGGACTTTGACTGTGGAGAGGTTAAACAGCCGTTCTGTGTGAATCCTGTATCTCCACAGGGTTTCTATGATGAAGTAGCCACTCCTCTGCTGACAGATGTGATGATGGTCTATGTGGGTGGAACCAATCTGACCCAGACTAATTTCAGTCAGTATTATAATGGCTCTGAGATTGTGGTGGCCGGTCAGATCACAGACAATGACCTGGACTCCTTCAATCCTGAAGTTGTGGCCATTTCAGTAAGAATCAATCCTCAATATTACATCAGTTTAATTCTCTGAGACTAGTTAACATCATGTTAAAATGACATCACTCTGCTGTTTGCATCATGACAGAGTAAAAGCAAAGTGACCTTTTCTAACACAAACTCCCCTGTGGAGCCCTCTACTGGATCAGTGGCTGAAGGTCTTCTTCAGAGGGTCTGGGCTTACCTGACAGTGAAGCAGCTTCTGGAGACAGAGTAAGTTTGATATATGTAACTGGTGGGAATAATCTCCACCTTGATTAGACTGGGGACAAAATTCAGCCCTCAGAATTTTTGTCTATATCACCATTTTATATGGCTTGTATGAAGAGTAAATGTCTACTATTAAATATTATGTTAGACAGACATATTTTTTTCTTATAAACACTGACAACATTCAAAATGCGATACTTTAACACAAAGAGGTTTCAACGAACGCCATTGTCAAAGTAATGCTTGTATTCTAAATGGAGCCATTCCAAAAGTGGTATCAAAATATTAAACAGTTTTTATTATTTTGTGATGCTTTTGATCTCAGCTGTCACATGTTAATACGATGTTGTGAACCAGGTTACTGTCGTCTGGACCAGAGAGAGAAAGGACAAAGAAAGAGGCTTTGGAGCTGTCTCTGAAGTACAGCTTTGTGACCCCGCTCACATCCATGGTGGTCACCAAACCTCAGGAGAACAACACAGAAGTCCTTCACAAACCCAAGGAGGGGGATGCTCCATGGCCACCCCAAGCTCATGTCCCACGTCGGAATCATCCAGGAAAGATTCCATATTCTTCAAGATCTCCGATGCAAAGAACACGTAAGATCCATATGAACAAATGCAAACTTACGATTTGTGAATATTCAACTTATTGCAGTGCTATTGGTAATAATTAACTTAGGAATATTATTAATAAATGCATTTTCTGCCCACTGTTTAGCCTTTACAGTAGTGCCCCCTTATAAACTCTCATTTTAATTCTGTTAATTATACTAAGATAAATTCACATTTGCAGGAATTTATCAAAACATCTTTATCATTTTAAATCTCCATGTTTAAAATTTGATTTTGCATGTTACCAAAACATCAATTGATCAGATAGAGGACGCCAGGGTGTCCAATCAAACGGCACTTTGCAAATAAATTTACTGTTGAATTCAACGTGTTGCAGAGACTTAACTGTACTTTCTTTTTTCTAGAAAATGTTCATCCTGTTGGTCAGTCTGGTCATCGATATTATCATCATCCCTCTCAGTCCAATGGTATGTAAAATCACACACACAGAACATCTGTTAGGAGCAACACCACACAACAGTAAAGCCAGGCCAGCTGATAATGAACAGGGTACAAGTGTGCAACCACTGATCTCTAGTTAAACACACCTAACAGTAGGGATGCACCGATACCAATATCAGTATCGGGCCAATACCATGTACTCGTACATGTTAAAGTTAAAAGATATCAATGAAATTGCTTTGACTGCTGTCAGAATGTGTCTTCACTGACTTGTCAGTTTTGTTGTAGTTTTCTAGAGTGGTGGCTAGGGGGAGCTGTTGAGCTAAAGAGGAACTGTGGTTAGAAGTGGAAAACTGTGGAATAATTTAATACAAAATGCTTATTTTTTACATAGTTTTGTGATCATTTTTATTAATATTTTATTTTTAATCTAATTCACCCTCATTTGCTGTAACAAGCAGAGAAGAAAGTAGAACCTGTCTGCCAATTCATTGCATTTTTTTGTGAGGTAGAAGTGTCCTGTTTTTTCTTTGAGAGTGGATCTTTATTGTCTAATTTGGAATTTCACTGTTTTTGTTCAAGCCAAGGATTCAGATGAAGACTTATCAGAGGATCTCCCAGGTAAGTTTTTTTACTGAACTAATTTAAAATCATTTCTATAAATTATATTTAAAAACCATAAACAGATTCAAAATAATATCAGAAAAGTTGATTTTTAAATTACAGGCAAATATTGAATGTTTAGTCAATTATTAACCCAATGAAACTGAAACTTTGCTAGATTATATTTAATGTTAGCTAATAAATCACCATTATGAAAATGTTGACAGCTACCTCTCTTTTACACCTATCATAGTCCTCCTCTGATTAAAACAATACTTGGTAAAGTGTTGCAATGATAAAACTCATAATTTAATATCTGTGATCTGGAAATGTGATTATTATAAGTAAATGATTAAAAAGTAAATCACCAACAGTGTGGTGAACACAGAACACTAGCAAACTTTTTTAGTCATGTTAGCTTTATTTCTTCCACAGTAAAAAAACAAAACAAATAAAACTACACAAGAGCAAGAACAAAATGTTTACGGAAGTGTAAAATATGTTTGCATGTCTAAAGAACAGGTTAGGTAAACCTTTAAAATTTGCTTCAAAAAGTGAGACATTAATCTGAGCAGATTATATCAGTCCAAGAATGAAGTGAATAAAAACCAGAGAAATGTGTAAAACAGCATCTAAAAAGCACAGAACACACAGAGGATAGGTGAACTGAGTCCTAAGAATTTATCAACTAAATGACAGAAGCAGGTGGATGAATTCTGAGTTAAAAATCAGTTAAAAACCTAAATAATGAAATGCTAAATGAACACAAAATTCATACAGAAGAAGCTCTGAAGTTTTTGAAGTTTATTAAACATCTCAACTTCATCTGGCCAAGCTACATTTCACCTGTTTAAAAATCTAAATAATTTAGAAAAACCCCAGACAACTTCAGGAAAAACTCCAGAACGTGTTTATTTCTGTTGAATTAATGCAAGAAGGGTGATGCTGCACATCCACCACAAGCTCATGTCCCACGTCGGAATCATCCTGGGTGTTTTTATACTGTTCTTCTGTTATGGAAATTTCTTATCCAAACAATGAGATAAGTCATTTTAAAGAGCTTTATTTTTTATTGCAATAAGGAGGATCGATGTCACCTGTGTCTGAGAGACAAATCCTGCCCTCTGGGCCACTCCCACGTAAAACTTTACAACACACACACACACACACACACACACACACACACACACACACACACACACACACACACACACACACACCACACACACACACACACACACACACACACACACACACACACACACCCTACCAGGTTGGGTAAAGTCTATCTGTTTTAACATCTGCTCCCAGGGAGGAGGCAGGCAGTGTTTTTCACCCACCATAAAAAGAGGAGGTATAGGGTCAACACTTCACAGGGGGGTTGCTGTAATTATCAGATAACACACTGCAAGACACCAGAACACATCTTACTAAGAATCCTAAAATTCTACCACATCCTCCAAAGCAAATATCACATAAGATCCATATGGAAAAAACTTACACTTTGTGGATATTCAACTGTATTACAGTGCTATATGTAATAATTAATTAAGGAATATCATTAATAAATGAATTTTCTGCCTACTGTTTAGTCTTTAGTGCCCCCCTTATAAACTATAATTTTATATAGACTATAATTGAAATTCTGTTAATTATACAATATAAGATAAAGTCACATTTGCAGGAATTTATAAAAAAATAAATCTTTATCATTTAAATCTTTAAATGATTTAAATTACTGTTGATTCCAAAGTATTACAAAGACTAAACTGTACTTTCTTTTTACTAGACGAGGTTCCTCGTGTTGCTTATGATTTTCTTTTGCCTCCGTCCAACGGTATGTAAAATCACACACAGAACATCTGTTAAGACTGAGCAGCACCACACAACAGAAAGGCCAGGCCAGCTGATATCCAACTAAATAAATGAACAGGGTACAAGAATGTGACCACTGATCTCTTTTGTTAAACACACTTATAGATATTACACTGATTTCTGCTTGTTGTGTTCAGTCAGGGTTTTAATGCTTAAGGACAGAAGTGATTGGATTCTAAAAGGCGACTCTAGTCCATAAGGGGTTCAGCTTTGACAAACCTTAATGACAAGAGTTGTGTTGTTCAAATACAGAGGTACTCAGGTGGTTTTGCATTTACATTCTGCATAAATAGATACCAATGGGACACATATACATGGCCGACTCTTGTTAACTTAGATTTATTAAATGTTTGCTTTTCTATGAGTTCTGCATCTTCAACAGGATTAGTACTTTCCCTAAAAACCTGCTTTACTAAGTGGTACATCTTCTCCGGATGATCTAAGTACTCCAATGAAACATTATAAAATACGATAACAGATGAAATAGACAGGTAGAAAGCTAAACTCCTCATTTTTCCAACCAGATCAGAACATGAGCAAAAACCATGAAATAATGGTGCAACAATGAGCAACAGGAAATAGACAACAAGGACCTGACAGTAGACTAGTTCTGGTTTAAAGTCTGCATCCATTATGAGTTCCATCAAGAGTCAGCCTTTATCTGTCCATTAAACGATCTGAACACTTGACAAAGACATAAAGTGCATCTGTAGTTCTCACACAGACTTCAGTGACATGAAACCGTTTGTACTTTTTGGTTTCTTTGAGTGTAGTTTGGTTATTTTTCATTGCACAGTTTATTTTTTCTTTGTGAGTGGATATCTAATGTTTAATTTGGAATTTCACTGTTTTTGTTCAAGCTGAGGATTTGGATGAAGATTTACCAGAGGCTTTCCCAAGTAAGTTTTTTTTCATAAAAATAATTTTTATAAATTATATATATATATATAAACAAACCAGATTCAAGCTAAAATATCTAAAACACCTCATCTACATCTGGTCAAGCTGCATTTCACCTGTTTAAAAATCTAAATAAAGACCTGGGTATGAATGGGTAGCGGGGGGGGGGGGGGGGGGGGGGGGGGTGATCCTTGACATACTATTTCTGTTGAAATCTGACATATTTTGGTTCTAGAAGAATGTACGTCTTCTTTTTTTCTAAACTGTTCAATGAAGATAATTGAAGTAAAAATCTAAATAATTTAGGAAAAACCTCAGACAGCTTCAGGAAAACGCTGGAAATAATTTATTTCTGTTCAATTCATGATAGGTAATATCTACATTATAAATAATCCTTGACTAATATTGTATATTTTCTAACTCAGAGTCTCTGTCCTTCCAGCTCCTCTTACCACCAGATTTTTGCTGAATGCTGTCAATCATTCAGACCCTCTGTGCTTCGACATCAGTCGATATGCCATCCTTAAACTTCTTTACCATCCCAGCAGGGGTCAGTAGAGTTTCTCTTTGCACCACCACAAAGTGGAATGTTTTGTTTTGTTTAAAGACCGTCTTAAGTTTTATGCATCTATTGGTTTTCCCACCTTAATATTCTGATTTATTGATCTTAGTTTCACCTCTTTGTCTCAGAGCTGTATATAAATGGTGAGCTGGATTTAGAAACTAACGAGGGCTTCACCAAAATTGTCGTCCACATCACGGCTGAATACCATGTTGAAGTGGACACAGAGGGGATAACTGTTCAGGAGGGACAGTCTACAACACGCTACGCTGGACATGAAGTCAACAGAAGTGGAAGGTGACTGAATTATAATGGCCTGAATTATTCAAGAGCACAGTGTGCATCATGAAGCAAATTCATCTACATATTTATTTATTTATTTATCTTAAAAAATCCAAAATGTCATCTTCAGGCAAGAACCATATTTATGTGTTTTAATAATTCTTGTGTTTTAGTAATATTAGTAGTAGTATAGTTTTTATATAACAGTAGTATACATACGCTGTATGAATCCTCAGAGTACCGACGTTGATTACCATTCATATCCATGCTTGATATTGACAAGTACTTATAAGTACTCATACTTGTAGTTGGTTTGAAATCGTGCATCCCTACTTTCAAGTATATGTAAAGGTGTCTAATTGGTCAACTAATCTTTCCAAAGATACAAGATTTATTGCCAAAAGGAAACCAAAGAAACAATCAACCAACAAGTGTTCTGTTTTTGTGCTAAGAGACTTGAATTTCACCTAATAAAACAGAAACAGACATCATTCTGTAATTTATAATGACGGCGTCTGCCTTTATCTGGTTGTTGATTTTGATCACAGTTGTGCTAACAGCTAAATCACAGCTGTCAAAAACAAAGTCACGAGCCAGATGCCTGAACATGGGTGTTATTTGCCAGATAGGTTTGACTTGTGGCTAACTAAATCAGATAAACTCAATTCAAAGTATCGACTGGTGAAAAATCCTCAATAGGCCCGTTTCCACTATCGGAACTTCAGGGTAATTTTACAAGAACTTCAAGGCTTTTGCATGTCTCCACTTCATCGGGCCGCTCCGACAGGGTCATTTACGGGACCATTTCAGGGACCAGCGGAGTCCCTGATCAGGGGCAGGTACTCGGATCGGCCTAATAGACTCGCGGAGTGGCAAATGTGGTTAAGTCGTGCTGATTGGTTGTGGGATGAAGGAAAATGATGAAAGCACACCGCGTCGAGATAAATTACCTGTGTGTTGTTGTCGGAGCTTGCAAAATGACCGTGTCGTCGAGGTTGGATTAGTTCATCATGAAGTATACTCATCCTTCTGTTCAGCACTGCTATCACTATGTATAAAAACAGCGAAATATGCCGCAACCATCGCTTCTTTGTCCATTGTTGATCTATTTATTATTCTACACTTCCTTGTCTGTTCGCACCTTTATGCTTGTCAGTGACGTCGATGCTGACATCTTACAAAAGTTCCAGAAAGGTGGGGGCTGTAATGGAGACACCACAGCTGAGAGGACTGAGCCACAGGAATGTCCCGGTCACTTTCCACCCTCGCAGAAATTACCCCGAAGTTCCGATAGTGGAAACGAGGCGGAACATTTTTCCTGTGTGTAACTGCTTCAAAAAGTTGTGATCTCTTACTGAACCACAACAAGACTGAAATGAACCAAGATCAGACAAATCTATTGTAATCATATAGAGGTTCCTGCAGCAGAAGTTAATACCAGGTTGTGTTCATCTTTCTAGTGTGAGAGTGTTCCGACGGGCCAGAGAAATCAGTGTTATTTCTGGAGACATGGAGTTGAACATCTTAGTTCACGAGAAGAACGGCAACAAATTCCTTTGGCCTGTTTTGGTAAGATGGCCATCTGTCAGCAACACACAAGGACTTTTAGGTGAGAGAAAATAGTGTTTGTGTTTAAATCTTTGCAATATTTTCATATTTCTGCACTTGTTAAAATGATCAGCATCACTTTAAGAATATTTCCACTGAGTTGTGTTGGTTGATGGAGCTTTTTACTGTTGTGTCTTGTGTTTTTGTTGTTGTGCAGCTTTAAATCCTGCAGATTATAAGGAGATTCATCAGCGTCGTGGCACTAAACTGATGATCAAAGGCAAACGTATTCCTGTCACAAGGTACATTTTAAACAGTTTGCATTTGTTCACTAAAAACAGATGTTTATTTAATTCATTTATTTATTTTGCAGGTCTTCTGCTGACGACTACAGTAAATCCCTTCCTGTGGAATTAAACTGCTGGCTCGTTTCACCTGATCATGCTCTGCAGAGACCCCTGGAGGATTTCCTCACTACACAAATTTAACCATTTTTGTGGAGGGAAATGATGAATTTGATGATTTAATGAAACAAGCTTGCACTGTAAGGGACATCTCAAAGACAAAATAGAACATCAACATTTCAGATGTGTTGTTTTCTGCATTGCATCCTATTAAAATCATTCAATGCTTCATTTTTGTTCAAATGGAGCCTGATGACATCAAAAGCATTACTTACAAATCAAATTATGTGTAATCTAATAAATGTATTGTTGAATTTACTGAAATACTCATCTAATGAATAATTCTCATTGGACAAGATGCAGCTTTTAAAAACAAAGCTAACTAATGAAAGCCAACTCTGCAACAGAATTAGAGCTGCAGCTTGTAAACATGTAATTTGAGCTCATTGCTCCAGTTTGGTGTTGATTTAACCTCTGATTGTGTCAATCATCTCAATCAGTAAAGAATGTGTGAAATTTAATCCTTAAATAAAAAAATGTAGTTTATACATACATTTTTGTGTACATTATATCCTGTTTGTACTGAGTTACCAGAAATTCTTGCAATGGTTTACATCTGGAAGGCCATTTAACCACCAACAAACAGGGTGTAAGCTTTCATACATTCATAAAGGTCGGTCAATGTTTAGACAGAGACTCATCTTTTTGGTCAAATTTTTTCTGTGAGCCTTGAGAAAATATCTGTATTTCCTACTGATCAACAACAGTGAATACATTTAAAAACAAACCTGTGTGACTGCTTTTAGCAAATGCTTTTATAAAAACACCTCATTTTGTAGGAAACAAAGTTGTCTTGTGCAAAGACGAAGTGAAAATGTAGACAAACAGCAAGGAGCAGAGTTTGGTGAACAAAGTTGGCAACCAGTTGCATCAAACTGCAAGTTGCATCAACTAGTCATATACTTGCTAAAAGTTAAATATGCCAAAAATAAATGATTTGATTGCATGAAAAATTTCTCTCATAGACTACTTGTCTAATATTTTGTTTGTGATATAAATTAAGTCAAAATGTTTGTTTTTGTTTTGAAACTAGTGTTTTCTTTCATGGCACAAAAAGAGTTGTGATTAATTCATGGTAAAGTGCACAGACTGGACATTGAGTGTCAACAGTAAAGGTCACACACCCACACACACACCCACACACACAAAGCTGCGTTTCAGTAAATGACTTTATTTTTTTACTCACATAAATGATGAGGCTGTGGAAGGAGGAGATTGAGACTGATTTGTGTATAAAAGGGCTGTAGACATAAATGTTGATTTTATAGAACAGTTCCAGCTGAGTCTTCTGTGAGGAAACATGGGGAGAGCTGTGCTGCAGCTCACACTCTTCTGGCTGCTGCTGACTTTGGCTGCTTCACAACCAATGAAGGTACAATCTCACTATAGAATCTATGGAATATTTATATTTGATCACTTGATCATTTTAACTAAAATCATGATTAATGACATTTTTTGTGTTAGTCTCAGCATCACTTTGCACACGCTGAACTCTGTCTCAGTTAAACAGAACAAAGCAGGTTTAAGGTTTTTAAATCCTAAATGTTTGATTTTTGCATTACCTGAGATTGTGTGTTTAAATATCTCATTTTGTCATGAAATTACACTAAAATATCCTTCAAACTAATCAGACAAACTTTTTCTTATAATAATCAGAATTACAGTTTGTCCAGTTCTGTTGCAGGACCTAGTCTTCTATGTGGTAAAGTTATGACTAATTAAAAAATCTACCAAGTGGAAGAAATGGGGACACCAGCATGTTAAAATACTTCTTATAAATAAGTGTTGACAATAGTACGGAAGAGGATTAGGGCCACATAAGAAAAGAAAAAAAAAAGAAGCCAGAATTCTGAGATTAAAGTCAGAATTCTGAGATTAAAGTCAGAATTCTGAGAATAAAGTCAGAATTCTGAGAATAAAGTCAGAATTCTGAGATTAAAGTCAGAATTCTGAGATTAAAGTCAGAATTCTGAGATTAAAGTCAGAATTCTGAGATTAAAGTCAGAATTCTGAGAATAAAGTCAGAATTCTGAGAATAAAGTCAGAATTCTGAGATTAAAGTCAGAATTCTGAGATTAAAGTCAGAATTCTGAGATTAAAGTCAGAATTCTGAGATTAAAGTCAGAATTCTGAGAATAAAGTCAGAATTCTGAGATTAAAGTCAGAATTCTGAGATTAAAGTCAGAATTCTGAGAATAAAGTCAGAATTCTGAGATTAAAGTCAGAATTCTGGCTTCTTTTTTTTTTTTTTTTTGTGGCCCTAATCCTCATCCGTAAAAATG